>JAVQJG010215301.1:0-47951 GCA_036024015.1 Craterocephalus amniculus
GGTTGATGTGGTGATTTTTCCACCAATAGGAAGCTCTGTTGTCAGAAGAACTTCTTAGTTTCTGGTTATTGCCCGTTAGCTAGAAAAGTCAGTTTTTGCAGCTTTTTTCTGCATCAAACATCACGGTAACATACATGAAAAAGTGTGCCGTACATTTTCGCTCATAAGTTTGGTTTTCCTTGGTCAAAAAACACGATTTAAAAACTGCGTTGTAGAGTGAAGCCTGCCCTGTTCAATGAAGTTGGAATGGAGAAGCTACGTCGCTGCGTCTCGCTGCTAGGTCGTCTTATATCGGCGACGTGAAAAAGATGCGGCGGCGCGTCCAATGACTCTTGAGTGTTAAAAATCAAAGTTATTGATTTTACCAAACTACAAGACAGCTGGCAGCTCACTCAGTCCCACTTGTGTGCTGTGCTAGAATTTGTGGAAACCTGTGGTCCAACACAGCGCGCAGGATACAAGCACACTTCTTATTTACTGAACCAGTTCTGAATGCATTGTACTGAGAGCTACAACAATGGCAATCTAAACTGTGCAACAACACAATGCATATTTCCTAGCTTGACTAAAACAAAACCAAACATTATCTCTTTGGAATTTTATTTTAAGTTTGCTGCTTTTATAAGTATCGCGTTTCTTCTGAGCTCAGTCACTTGTACAGTCTTATCGATGGCTAATTAATTTATTCACTAGTTCTGTGCATCCAAACGGCCTCTTCATGCCGTCAACACAAACTCAAAAAATGAAACGTGTCAGTGACGCAGGAGGTAACCCCCTCACATCAACGCCAAAGTATTTTGCTCGCTCTTATCGTACAATGTGGCATTTTCTCCAAAGCAGGCCACTTCAGAGGATGTTGGAAAAGCTTCTCCCCGCTAGGTAAACAATCACCCCTGTGAACAGACTCTCTCTGCTCCGTCTCCAACAATCACACCAGCCCCGACCACAGAGGACTTTTCCCCCTGTTCGCCTCTTCTCCCACTTCTCTCTTGCCCTACCCCTATACAGCTTTCAGCACACACTACCACCCTATCTCTCTGTATACAGGACCCTGTCGGCCAGTTTCCTCTGTCAAACACCCCGAGCCTCCCCTCTTTTTATTTTTTTCCCTTTTTGTTTGCTTTACTGTAATCATTTTGCTGGCCCAGAAACGTGTGGGTGTGCTGGCACCAGTACAAAAACGAGAGGCAGGGAGAAAAAGAAGTTACATGGGAACTGAGTTAAGGTTGAATATTTATTAGAAGAAGCCATCTGGCGTCGCAGTGTCTGTACAAAGAGGGCTTGCTCTCTTCTTGTAATAGTCCTCCTCCTTTCTCCTTCCCTGACTTTATCTCTGGTTCTCTCTCCCATTTTCTTTGTTTCCCCCAGTGTCTCAGAGAAAATATTCCGCTCCGACCACATGCTCGCTGAGCCCTTCACATAATCACAGCATTATACCATTTCAAAGAGTTGCTAATCAAAGGAAAGAACACACAGATATTTTACCCTAAATGGTTTACTTTGCCGTTTAGGAGGGCTTTCAACAATTGTGACATGCAGTCGTCCCACACCTAGTGTTTGTTAAAGCCACTTCACAGAGCAAACTGGAAGTTTCCCCTAATCTGCTGCTTGAAAATGCACATGTAGTCTTCACCTGAGACATCTTTCTATGTTTATGTGGAAAGCAGTACAACTTATCTTCTGGTGGCATTATGTTAGGAACGATGTGGAATCAGGTTACTTGTTTCTCTTTTTCACAAAGTTGAGGTCCAGGTCAGATTCCCTGGCAACCAAAACCCTGCACGTGAGCTCATTTCAGTAAACTTTGTGTGATGAAATTGATCGTTTTTAAGTTAGCTGCCATTTTTCAATGAAGAAGTTAGTGGCAACACACTGGAAAAGCTCACTGGCACACCGTTAGCTTGCTGGTGAAAGCCCAGTATGGAACAGAAACATTTGAATGTTTAAATCTGCAATGAAACCAGCTGCTCTGAAATTTGGATTACGTTAAGTATGTTTTCAGATTTTTATGTAGATAAAAGCAATGCAGAATTTTTGCAACAGTTTAAAAAAAAATAATTCTGAACCCAAGTGTTTCGCAGGATTAATTAAATAGATAACGTACCAAACATATTACCAATTGCTTCTAAATAAATTTAAAAATCTCACGATTGTGTTGCTTAAAACACTGTTTTAACGCATTTATGGCTCCTCATCCGAATCGCTGTCAACATTACTGCTCCATATTTCGTCCTGTTTTACCATCATAACAATGCTTAACAGTTTGGCCTTCCAGCAGCCCATTGGAGGATGCAGCTTGACTCACTGCCTGAGGATGAGAACTAAAACAACCGTATAAATGTTGCTGTGGATCCAGATTGAGTAAAATGTCTCAGCACGTGTTTGCGTTCTCCTATGTATGCACTATCGTCTGCATATGTGTTTGCACGCCTAAACACATGCAACCAACTCTGTGTGCAAATTGACTTCTGGTTGCAGGAGTCTAGAGGGACTCGGAGGACAATGCATCCGCACTTTACCCAACAAATCCTGGGAGAACGCTCAACGTCCCCCACGGGATTGAAACCTCTCTCTTAGGAGATTCTCAGTGGAAACACATCAGCATGCGGCCACGCTCGCTCCTCTAGAAGCTGATGCGCGTTGCTCTGTGCGGCTCAGCAGTCGTTAACTGAAAAGCCTTTTAAGACAAAAAAATAATGTGTGGAATCTTTAGAACAGATACTACTGGGAATTTTGCACTGACCAGTCCAACCCGACTGCAGATAGAATATAAAACATCATGGCTGCTGGATAAATTGTGCAAACTGTTGCCTTTTCCCATTTACCAATCAGTATGAAAGCTACTGAAATAGATTTTAAAATAAACAGCTATATCAAGTAAAGGCACACAACAGGGACTATTATTCTTAAACACATGTAGGGGAAAAAAAGACTGGAGCATCTAACAACAAGAATTTGCAATTAAATCTTTCCTCAACTTCTTGTGTAATTATTTAGGAACTAATAAAAACGATTCATTTGAAGCGGATTAAATGTTACAGAAAGGAGGATTACACATGACGCATCTGAGACAGTGACATGCCTTCCTTGTGGTTTCGAAAGAATGTATTTATCTGAATTCCAGGGTCAATAATTTGGACGTCTAATCAACTCTAGTGTGGTATTAAAGCCTTCAAAGCATCAATAAAGTTTGATTCATAGATCCCACATCTGTTTCCTCAAATTGTTGCCATAACTGCTGAATATAAAGTTGAGAAAGAGTCTGTTACGCCACAAACAATTGGGACTTCTCCTTCATTTAGCTCGGGCATTAATTTCTCCACTCTGTGGAAAATGCATATCTGGACAGGCAGATCTGGTCATGAGTGTGATTTGGTTTCAGTCTGGGTCAGAAACAGAAGAGGAAAGACCAAACGATTATCAGTAATATAAGATTCAGCAGAAGAAAGCCTGTGTTTATGTCTTCTTATTGGCAGCAGATGAAGCAAATTCCTCAGTGAATTCTGCTTTTACATGTAATACATCTTCTATAGACTGAATAAAGTGCATTAACTTCAGAATTTACTGGATTAATTGAAAGAATTTTTCCACATTACGACCGCTATTACTGAAAAGCAATATCGTTGCATTACTGTAGATTCAAATAAATGAGATTGGGATGTTTATGGAATAGTTTGCAGGTACAGCACCATGCATTCCAATTAAGGCAGAATAAAGCAAAATGAAATTTCCATCTCCATTCAGGAATATGAATGTGTAATTTTATGAGGGGGAAAAAGGTGCCAAAGAGGTAAGTACCTTGCCAGCGGCAAGAAAAATAGCACCAATTAAAGCTTAACTTGCTTGTTTTCTCATAACATACATGTTTTCATAACTCTGAAATCAAATAATTGCTCCTCTTTTTATCATGCACAATAAAAAACAAAAACATGGTGGCAAGAGGATGCTCCTGAATATTTTAGTGGAATTTCTGAGGAGCGATAAAGCAAAAAAAAAAAGGGGTGGTGGAAAATGCAAAGTGAGATGCATTTGTGAGGTTTCTTCAAGAACTTTGAGAGGAAAACAGCCTCATTTATCTTTACAGGCTTGGATGGAGCACATGATTTCATTTTTGTGATGATATGCCAAAAGCAGCACACTGGTCCCTCACAGATTATATGAAAACAGTGTGTTTATATGTGAAAAAAGTGCTTGTTTTGCCTGAAGCTGTGTAACTTCTTACTGCCATCTTTTGGTTCAGAAGGTTTCTACGAAGCTGCAGATTGTGTCCAATCAGCCAAGTTTTTCTCTCTTTTTTTTTAGGGAAGTCAATTAAATCTAATTTATAGGTTATAGTAATTATTGCTTCTCTGGAATACAATTGATGGTTTAGTTCTTTAGTAACAGCTTATATTACTCCACCTCCAACAAAATCTCACAAACAGATCAACACAAACACACACACACACACCAGACTGATGTTAATCAATTTGGAGAACTGCCCGGATTGTTTAAACTGTCATCACCACCCATCAGTCTACGGCAGTCTCACAGGAGTTTGAATATCTCCAGGCGGAGGTGTTCTTCCAAAACACCAACGCAAATACACATTTGTGCTCTCCCGAGCAGGCACGGGACTGAAAAACACACTTAAACACATTTTTCCCGAGTAAAACCTTAATTAATCTACAGCATATCAGGATATTTGATAGGAAGCAGGCGAAACCACAAAGATACGACTTATTATTTCCGATTACAGTTACTCTGCTTTTGATTTTGTGAGGAAATATCAGCTTATTACCTGGATTTCTTCCCTCCAGGTGTCTTACTAACCTATAAACACCATTTTTATCTTCTATAAACCAGTTTACATAATCAGAGACTGTTCTGACATATTCAAGGGAATTTTACATTAACCAGCAATAAATAACGTTAAACCGATTTTTATTTTGTAAAGGAACTTAAACTTATGGCTGTTTCAGTGTTTAATAAACTCAGTAAAATTTAAGGTGCTTTGTTTTCCACATTTATGACCATCTAGTCCAGAATCGTCTTGTCCTGCCCTGCTTTTATCTGGCTGCAGAATCAGCATCACCTCTATTTAACAACCCTAATTCCAACGGCAACTTTCGTGGGTGGAACATTTCATTAAAATCTCATGATATATTTGGACGGAATCCTGACTGGTCACTGAAGAGTTCATCTTAAAGGAGCATCACGTAATAAATTCATCTTGCTTTTTTCCCCCAAATCAACTCATGGTGGAGGTTAAAATATGGGGGGGAAAAAATCTAAAGACCATTTATGGAGCCAGTGCTTGGTTTATCCACCTGCCTCATGTGTTGATGGGAAAGGTTCATTCTAAAGTAATCTACAACTCATTTCATTCCCATCTATTTCAATAACCCCCTTTCATCCCCAATTCCAAATTTTGATACCTCCAAAGCATTTAACTTAATTTTTAAGCATTCAATTTTATGTTGTTTTCTTGTTACTTCCCATGATGTTCCAGCCAACGTAGAATTAAGACTCTTGTTTGTTTCCAGTCACTTCTTTAAAACAGCACTAACCTGTTTGAATAACACCGGATAAGGACGAATTTGACTGACTTGACGATAAACCACAAGCTTCTCTGAAATTCTCACATTTTCTGGCATTAGCAAGGTGCAGTCACACTCTGTGCACACACCTTAACTGCACTGCATCAAGTGTGATTAATCTGCATGATGCAAACCTGCCAATATAGCTTGTGCATTTTCCCATTATCCCAGTTTCTGTATGAATATCTACTTGCAGCTGGAGTCATAAGAGAAGATATCACTTTATGGGAAGTCATAATGACTTAATTGTGCCATTTTATAATGTTTAACTTAAAAAAAAAAAACCTCAATGCGAAACAGTGATGTCAATTTAAAGAAATCTAGGTTGAGTTCAAGCGTCTGCCACTTTTTTTTTTCAAAGGCCCGGAGGTTAAGTAACTCTAACCTTCTATGTCTTCTTCGACTAATTTGAACGCAGAGCTCTGAGGAGTGAGGATTAATTGCAAATAAAGAGGTTATTCTCCAAAGAAATAGGCCACAATTCCCTCTTTATCTGCTCGCGGAGGAATCGGGAAAATAAAAGACGTCTGCAAACGGCGACAGACTGCAGGTCACAGGTGCCGTGCGGCGGAGGGTATTCTATGATTTCACCAAGTCGTCCTGTTTGTAAATTCAGGTCAATGTTTCACTGCTGTCAAAGAAATTCTGATTATGTTGAGGGGAAAAAAAATCTGCAGACTGCAGTGACAAAATCAAAGAAACTAAGTTAAAAATCTGCAGCAAGAAAAAAGTCCCTTTATCAAACAAATCACCTCTCAGTCTGTCAGCCGGAGCGGCTAAATGTGAGCTTTGAGAAACGGGGGAATTGCAGAGACATTCGTCCAGCTCAAGACCGGCATCAGTGTCTCGCCCGTTCTAGGTAAAATGCCGCGCGAGGCCAAGATACAGTAATTGGACAGTTCGGGGCTTTTGGGGCCGCGCGGCGCACGTTGCATTGTCCAGTGGATTTTTGAAATGGCAGTAAATGTCTGCACAGTGACACATCTCGCTGCAGCGGCACTGGGGAGCCGTTAGGAGAAAAGCAACTTTGATCTTGACTCATTTCCTCCTAAGTTGTAAAAGGGGGGATCAATGAGACAAGCGGTGATGAGGCAGAGCAGAATTGTTTTGTTTTGCATTTATGCTTTGCGAGTTTAGCTGACACTTTGCATCCAGACACACTGAAAGCACCACAAAGACGAGCTCCTGCAGCAGCTCCTTTACAAGTTAATAACACGTTCAAACTAAGTAGAAGTGGCAGGGGGAGCCGCTTCAGCGTATCAATTGGCAGATTACAGCAGAAGCAAACAGAGAAAATAAACTTCACTCCCTTATTCTTGGGAAACAGCAAGTAGAGGAGAAAAGATTGAGGGAACAGGAAGCGTGTCCAGAGTGAGATTTGTGTCAAGATATTACACAGCCAGTTGGAAGTTGAACTTTTTTAAAAGCCTAAAAAGGCCGTCAGCCAGTCTGGGCTCGGCTTCACGACTTGACTTCTCCACGTAACTGCAGGGAAAATATGAGCTAATAATAAAATGTGCACAATAAAGACGCAATCTGTCATTTAAGCTAGCTTATCACCAAAAGCTTTTTGTCTGTCAGACGGCGACGCTTCAGCCAAACCCGCTGAAAAATTGCATTAATGACGATTTGCCTCCTCAAATAAGAAACAAAAGTTGAAAAAAAAAGAAGTGTTTGAACCCCACAACTAGAGCATTTGTGAGACATGTCACTTCTATCAGAGCTCTTGATGATCTTTGGCGTCGCACGGTTCTTTTTCTTCTCCTCCCTTTCAACTTATTTGGTCTGTGTTTGCCCCGACGATTCTACAGAAGTGTGAGTTAACAAAAAATTCTGCCCCGGCTGTAAATTATGCATTTGATCCGTGGCAGGGCTCCGTCCTCACAACTTCAGAAAAAGTACGTCATTTGATCACTGGCGTGGGCCCTTGCTCGGTTTGGCCGTGCCAGAGCGGAGATCCACCCTCCCCTAATTACCAACGTAATTGTTCAGGCATCTCCTCCACCGCTGGAAAGGCAGAAGGCTCTCACGCTGAAACTCAGCAGCCAGAAATGAGTGCCATGTGGGGAGAGGCTGCACCCGACCACAGCAGAGAATTTGAGGTGGCGCCTTGACGCCTGGAGCCCGCCGCTGTGCCCCCAGGCTGCCAGAACGACCACGATTCAAGTGTTAGATTTTGTTAGATTTAAGAGTGCTCAGCCCTTTAAGCCTCTCCTCCTCCTCCTCGCCTCTGTGATCCTGGCACTGATTTATATCAGGGAAATGTTGATGACAACTTTCTGATGTATAACAGGATGAATAAATGCTGTGGGAACCAAATATTGTTTTGGTCTTCTTTTGAGGAGCTGTATATGGGAAGATTGTTTTTGTCTCAGCAGGGACATCACTCTCTTCTCCTCTTTTCACTTTGCCAACTTTGGCTTCTTAATCAAAATCAAATATCTGCCAGCGAACAATGTTCGCCACTCATGTGATGGAGGGGGGGGGTTGATTAAATGATTTCACTCAAGTAACGTCATCGCTGTCAGTCTGTAAAATCTGTGGTGAATCCCGCCACACCCTGATTTAAAGAGCTCCTCGCCACAAAAGAAGTTCATTAGTCCTATAGACGTCTGCTGTTTTAGAGGCTGTTTCATCATGGAAAGAAACAAAGCACCGGTACACAGTCGCAGGCAGTAAAACCGCAGCTCTCTTGGAGATTCAAATTACTCCAAATGGCCAACAAAACTGATCCTAATTGAGTCTCTGACATTTGTTTTTTTTCAAAATGTAAGTTTGACCATTTGCTGCTTTCTTTCTTCTTTTTTTTTTTCAAAACTGTCAACAAATATCATGATTATCCAACCGGTAATTATTGTATATGTATAGAAAAAGCTCCATGGCTGTGCAGAAACTATTAAAAAAACATCAGTAAGCCACACCGTCACTCTGAGTGACATGTTTCTTCATTAGCATGAGCATGCTGCAGTTTATTCTGAAACCGCTCACAGATATATACATATGCGGTGCCGTAATATGGGTTTTGACCCTACAAGAGTTAAACAACTACAGGCTCATTTCCAAAATGTTTGCTTTTATTATGGCTTTTTAAATGTCCTCATGAATCACCCAAAAAAAGCTTCTATGTACAAACATGGTTTCAAACCAACTTGGGTCTGGTTTTAGGAGGATGCAAACTAATTTTAAATGCAGCAACTGGCTTTTGGTAGAGAAATAGATCTAGGGGGAGATTGTGCAATTATGGAGAGAAGATGCATGAGTGTATCTAAGGTGGTTTTTTCAGGTTTGTGGGAAGTTTTCAGGGTCTTTATGGATGCAGCTGGAGGATGAGGGAAGGTGAAGATGTTTGTCCACAAACAATCCAAAATGTACGAACACAACGTGAATCAGTGTAGGAAAGAAGAGAAAATGATAAAAGGAAAAACGCTTAAATGGTACACAAACAGAACTCAGGTGTGAAACACAAAAAAAACAGCAAAGAAAGAAAGTAGAGAAAGAAAATTAACATCCAAAGCTTACCAAAAGCAAAGAGCATGACAAATACTATAATCCACGAATTTCTCTCTATTTACCTGAGAGCTACTAAATGTGTCAACATCATGGCGGTTTTCCATAATAATTTCAGACTAACCTAATAAATCAGACCTAATAAATATTGCAGTCAGATAAACAGAGAAAAGAATCCAACAGAACTCAGTTTATACTAAATAAATAATTTTTTTTTTTCCTCCATTATCAGCTGCAACACAAATGGGTTATTTTTCGGCTTATGCTAAATCAGAGTAAAAAAAAATAGATTGATGACAATGTCCCCAAGTTTTTGGGGGTATACAGCCACCTGATGGAAGGAAACTTTGTGTATGTGTAGATATGTTGTAAAAGATTTCTTAAGAATAATTTTTACACCATTTTACTTTTACATGAGTAACGATCTGGCTAATTATTTTCTGTGTTTGAACGCTGCAGGTTCCCTCCATGGGATGGGAACAATAAACTACAACAACACAAAGTGATAGTGTGTCTTTGCTTAAGGTTGTGCTGGACCACACATTTTTACACTTTTGAAGGAATAAGCAACAAAAATGAAAGAGATAAGAGAGCTACTAGCTAACTTAACAGCAAACATGCTAAAGCTAATGTTTTCTTTGCAAGCTGCCGTCAGGTTTTCTGTGTTTTTGTAAAGAAAAATGTGAGAAGTGCACGCTCTTGCCCCCCTAAATGAAAATTAGCATGCCAACCTGGGATTTGTGTTTCCACCAATAGCAGATGTTGTGGTGTGATTCAACACGGCAGAATCATCCCAAAGGGGCAAATTATACTTTACCTAATACGAGTTTCTCAGCAGGAAATGACAGAACCAGAGAAAAAGACAGAAAACACTCCGGGTCGAATTAACCTAGCTTGTTTTGATCGCTTAATGGGAAAGACCTCTTGATTTTTAGAAAATAAGCACGAGTGGTTCATGCATCTGAAGGTATGGAAGCTTGGTAAGGCTGAATCCCATCTGGACATGTCAAATGACTGGCACATTTACAAATAATACTGATGTTAGGTCACTGCAACCTTGTAGGGAGGAGGATGTAGAAGTCAGTAGTTTCCTGAGGAGACGTAGGGGGGGCTGAGCAGATTCAGATGGGCTTTAATGTTCAACAACCGCACTCAATCGGAACAACAAACTAAGAGGCACTTCCAGAAAGTTTCTGCAAAAAGACAAAAGAATTGCCATCAGAAGTTTCTGTCTCTTTTCTCTCGGATCATCCATATCTTTTCTCTCAGTTTCTAATTACAGTGTTTTGACTTTCCAGTTTGAACACACTCTCCCTGCCAATCAGGCCTTATTTTGGAGTTTCTGCACATTGGCCACAGCTAATTGCAGCTGCCATCCTTCAGAGATCTTCCCAAAATGCCGCGCTGTAGAAAATCAAACTCAAAAAACTGTGAGTCAGAGCATCCATTCTTCCACCTAAGCTTATCTGAAGTGTAAGCCAACAACCCCCGCTGTCTGATACCGCGATTTGGAGAAGGAGAATTCTTTTCATTTTTTTTTCACTCAGGAAAAAAAGATTTGTCTTAGGGCAAATGTGATGCGGTGCCAAAACGAAGATGAGGGAGGAATCATGGAGTTGGGAGGCGCATATCTCTGGGCCGAGATCAGGAGCACACTAAATATAGGCCACATCCAGTGAAATTTATTGCGATATAATGAGAAAAGGATGTTCCCCTAAAGTGGATATGAGGCGTCCATTCATTATGAGGAAGTTTAGCATCCTCTCACTTTTCTCATGTGAAAGTTTCGGCGAAGCTGCCCTAACTGAGCATGGAAAGTGGCCTCTCTTTTCTTAAACGCACCCTTGTGTGTAGAGGATTTTTATAAATCATCACTTCAAAGACAGAAGGTGCTCCCCCAAGGGGCCTTTTCTAATTCATTCCTAACAGAAGAGGATGGCATTTCATGCTGCAGACTTTTCAAACAGTTCCCTTTTCCCTCAGATTCATCCTTGTTTGTTTTCCTGCATGCCGGTTCTCGTAAAAAACAAACACGGTCATATGTGTGTGTGTGTGTGTGAGGGTTAAAAGGAAAATCCAATCGTAAGATGCATAAAGACGTGAGTGGCACATCTGACAGGAGGCATCCAATGTTATCCATCCATCATGTCCCTTCCTCTCCGGCTGGTGTCATTAGGTGATAAGATTTCCCAAACATGTCTGGAATTATTTCACACTGCATCTTTTGTAACCGTGTACCCTCCCCGTTCCCTTAGCGCTGCCCCTCTTCTTCATGGTGTGGCGTGCAACATTAACCATTAACATGTCACTTTGTGGACGAGCCTCTGTCTCCGAGAAGGGGAGTGAATAACCTTTAAGCATCCGGCGATGACTTTGATAATGAACTCCGTTTTCTTAGCGGGTCTGTCAAGGCTGTCAACAGATTTTTGCGATCTGTTCCTCGGAGAAGGAGGAAGGCAGAGAAGGTGGGAAAAAAAAAGTGCCCTTCGAAAAGCGGGAGGTGTAAGGTGGATACCGCACCCCGACGCTGGATGAATTTAATTTGGACATGTTGGAGGAGAGAATTATTAGCAGATAAATGCGTTGATGGGGAAGGTGGTGTTGCAGGAACATGAAGTGTCACAACAGGCTCGGCTGATGGAAATGATGTGACACTTGCCGAGGTTGAACCTGAAGAATCTGCAGATTTAAAAACATTGAATGAGAAAGATGGGTTTCAGTGGATGGATATCTAGTTATTGTTTGCCTCTACAGCGTGAGAAAGAAAATAAGAGTGACAACGACACTGCCAGAACCTTTCATTTCATCTTTTATTTATGTGACGATAGGTCTATAAATTGTAACAGGGCTGCTGCTAGCCATTTGAGTGCCTTGGGCACAAATGTTCCGTGGTGCCCTACCAAATAGCCCCCACCAACCCCCAAAAAAGAATATTTCCATTTGCCTTTGCAGTTGGCTTCATTCCAAAATAATTTGTTATCTTTAACCTTCGACCATGTGTTTCATTTACACCTTATATTTAAAAAAAGAAATGGTGACTTCCAAAGATCTGCTAGAACTCCTTACAGTTTAAAATAGTATCTATTTTTCCTCCAGGGATTTCTTGAAAAGTTTAACCCTCTAAAAATGCCAAACACTAAAAAGATTTAACCTCTTTCAAGCCCATTTAATTGCTTGTTCCTCTTGTTTTACTCCCTTTTTTATGACAGAAATGTCCCATTAGGTCAGGTTAAACCCCCATTTCTTTTGAATCTAATAGGAAATAAAAAAATAATTATGCTTTCTGTGATGTTAGGGTTTTAGTTTCTAGGTTAAAAAAAATGATTTTTGTTTCATTTTTACAACAAACTTTTTACAACAAAATATTACAACTGAATTTGAAATCAAAGCTGAATTTTGAAATTTATAGAGCGACTTATTAAGAATTGTTTCATATGCACTAACATACCAACAATGATGGCCAGATTTAGAGGACAAAATGGATAAAAATGTCCATAATGGATAAATAATGTTGGAAGTTATCGTAAAGTTGCAGAGAGCTCATTCGCAGCAGTAGTATCACTTCACTGTAAAATAAGAAGTTATTTTTACAGTGGAGGAGATTGCCGTTATCAACCAATCAAATGTTTTATGTCATAATGCTGTAGCTATGTGGCCAACATCCAGATTCTACCATAAACCGAAAACACTGCATGTAAGCAGCTAATACTCATGTTATGACACAACTTACAAACCTCAAATGGGTTCACCTCCATCATGCAATGCATAAAGGTTGCCTTCACTTACTTAAAAGGGCCGGATTACTCAAAGGGGCGCGCACACACACACACACACACACATCAATGTGCCATCAAAATATTTTCTTTGAATAATCAAAGGAAGTAAAAGAAAGCTTTGATGAAGGGATGTACTCATTCATCTGTGATGTCACTCGGCTGAGAGCAAAACCATTCAGAGCACTAAAGCGGTGACACTGGTGTTACGTCAAAGTGTGCGTATGCAGGGGCCAGTTAAGTGTGTGTAAAATAAATTATCCCGACAAAGTAGCCTACATGTCGGATGCTCATGCTGTATGTTAGAAAAACCCTGAAGACATTGTTTTAAGTAGCTACAACTAATTATCAGCAAATATTTTTCAGGCACATAATGCTCACCATTTTCCCCCAGTAGGTATCACCTTTAAATTCTGTGATGTATATTGTCCTTTATTTAAAACTCTACTGAAAGATTTACAGGCATAAAAAGTTGTAAGAAAAATAAACTACATCTATGTTTCCTCCAGACGTTAGACTCAGCCCAACTCTGTCAGATCTACGGATGTGTTTTTTTTTTTTTTAATGGAAATCTTTGACTTTTTCCTTGAAGAGTCCTGTCCGATCTCTCTGACGTGACCCCAACTTTTGCCAGTGAAGGTTCATTACATGAAGTTTGAGTTAGTTTTTTACTTATGTGCATAATTCACATCTGTGGTGAAATATAAAAGTTTGTCAGAATAAACCTCTGCAGATGCATTAATACAAGTGATTAAGAAGTTTACAAATGGCTACATATGTAATTTCGGGTTGATGTCAGATTAATTTTCAACACCACATCCAGCATATTCACTGCGTTTCTTGAATGGAATTGAAAATCTTTGTAAACCATTTATCCCGAAATCAAATTCCCATATAGGCTATACAGACTGTAAGGCATTTCCTGTTAAACACAAAATTGTCTCGGCATTATGTTTTACGGTATTGCAAGAAGCAGACAAAATTCTTCAATTATTTTCAAATATATCCGGCTCTGCCCATCCATGCAAGCTACAGACAGCTGCTGCACATCCATGATGAGAATCTCCACCACATCCCAAAAAGGCCATTTTGGATTGAGATCTGCAATGACTGTGGAGTACAATGACTTCATTGTTGTGTACAAGAAACCTGTTAGAGATGATAGATTCCATATTCAAAGTCACTTAACTAGATGGTGGATTAAAAATATTAACAGTATAATGGATTACAATAATTTTTTACATACCACCTAGTAAATATACAAAAATGATTTATTTTTCCTTTTTATTAAAAGGGCCAAATAAAGTCTCTATATTAAAAAAAGAATTTTTTTTACCCCATTTGGTACTGAGTCAGGCTTTAAAGGATCAAATGCAATTTCTTCCTCACTTTAATGCTCAGCTTGAACATCAGCATGTCATCTTGAACACTTGTACATAACTAAACGCAGTGAGTTGCTGCCATTACAGAATGAGCCGTTGCACAAATAGAAATAGGAACTTCCAGGAATAAAAGGTTGGGACCCCTTGGTCTCTTTGAAGCAACACCCCTCTTGTATTCACAGCAACTCACCTGCAAAGGTTTAACATCCTCACAAGCTCAGGTGGCTGGAACAGCCTGGTCATCTGCTGATGAATGGCAGATTGGTGAGTGATTATATTGGCAAGATGTTTTCTGATGACAAATCAAGCTCATCGATTGAGTATACTGACACTTCCCCCTGATTGGAAGCAAACACTTCCAGCTGGAATCAAGAGTGGATGAAGAATCCAACTACAGCACATTCATTTCTAACAGCATTGCTCTATCATTGCAATAAAACTGACAAATCTACTTTTTGCTTGTTGATTCGTTCGTCTAATTGCATTCAAACAAAGACTGCAGCTAGATCTTCTGTCAGTCCTGATATCTGACATTCATTGTGAAGATATCCGCTGGCTAATGGAGAGGTAAGGTTCTGATAAAGGAAGAAGATGGAAAACAATAACAGACAACGCTTCTCCAGCGCTGATTTTTACGGCTTCATCTGAACTGTCCAGCGGGACTCCAGAAGTGTTACCAGAATGCAACGTAGGACCGGCGGAGTTATGTTTCAAAGACGCCTCCAAAGAAACCTCTCAACCCCTGAGCTGAGCATAAACAGATGTGAAAACTTCTATTTGATTCTGTGTACAGACGCAAGAAGAGCAGTTGATCTGAAAGCTAAACTGCTGTTTGGAAGTCCTATAGGTGTGTCAACCAGTTTTCCTCTCCGCCAACCAATGCAGCATTTCCATGCACTCGGCAGGCTTTCATGTGTCTGCATGTGAGGTTTGTGTTTGTCTCCCGCGCCTATCTCTGGATTTGTTGCTCAGCCCGGCTGTTAGCAGAGTCGACAGCCCCACTGATCTCCCATCAAACCGAGCGGCGCTGCAGGTACGGCGTGTAAAGGCTTTGCTTTGAGACTACCTGTCATCACACATCAGGAGATTACCGTGCTTTGCTCTCTCTCTCACTCTCCCCCTCGCTCTCTCTCCTCCTCTGAGCTGAACACACAGCAGCTACTACACCATCTGTAAAACGTTACATCAATGAGGTACACATCTCAACACGGAGCCACAGATAATCTTTGGCATTTCAAACACAGAGGCACAATCGCGTCATCGAGCAACAGGCCCCTCTGCTGAGTCGCGCACTCGAACGGTCTGATAATGCCAGATGCTGCCGCCATATGGGAGGCTAAATTTATCATCTGTTTTTTAAGGGTAACAGCAGCTCCGCTTTCAGATTCAGACTCTCCCGTCACACATCAATTAAGGACACGGACACCTGAGATGAAGGTGGTGCCTAAGAATTAATATGATTCGAACGCATAAATCTTCTTTCCACCCTGTAGGGATTTTTATCATGGGGGAACATGTTAATATATTTAGACCCAAAATAGAATAAAACCTAAATGATCCTTCCTGCAATGATTCCCAGTGACCCGGGAGGGTGGTGCATCTTTCCCCTGGGCAGTCCTTAATGTGCTTTGGTGTCTCTTCGCTCGGTGCACCGGGGTGACATCTGCAACTACATAAATCTGATTTAGAGGGTCTGCCCACTGAATAAGCAAATACACGAGCAGAGCACCACCTCATAGCAGGAAGGGGGAGGAGAATGGGGAGGAAGTAATGGGATTCAATTGTGGGAAAAGATGGGGGGGGGGAAAAACGCTGTGTATCAGCATTTTGTCCAACACATTTTCTTTTAACAATACCATAATTAGGAATCAAAAACACCGACTACAGTTTTGAATATAAAAGATTTATTTTGTAAAGCCCCAAATGTTTCCTGCAGGCGGCTGATTCTAGTGTTCAGATATGACAGAGCCGTGCTGCTGTAATGTTGTCTTGCTGAAATAAGCAAGATAAACCAGACTGGGTTCGGCATTAACGTGGCCATCGCAGATGTCATGTGGACTAAACTTCCACACCATCACAGAATGCATGGTTCGAGCTGTGAGCCCATAACCAGGCAAATGACTGAGGACCAGCAGTCATAAAAGAATGTTAGATTCTGAAAAGAGACTTATTATTTCTTTCTTTCCATGTTGAAGTTTTGACAAAAGTTTTGTGGCACTGCATATATAATCAAGAAAGTTCAGCCATTTTTACTCCACAAAACTGGATGTTTCAGACCTCAGGCCCCTACCATTATCCGTTGGAAGAATAGTACAATAAATTTACTGTGGAGCAAATAACAGCAAGTCTAATGAAAATGGATTAATTTAAAGGGGGAAAATGCATTTCAAATGTACTTTTTTAATATGAACAGTTTTATCTATTCATACCTTGGGAGGGCCTTCAAAGAATTCTTTGACTTATTTTTTTTTTCCTTCCACAATGTACTCATGTATGTGTTTTTGTATATGCGAGTTATTTTCATGGACATAATACCTGGAAAATGTAAACAACTTGCACTGAAGTTTTCAAATAATAACAAAATAGATACGAAAATTTTTAAAAAATTGTTTTTTAAGCCAGTGAATGAGCATCAAAAGATTTTTTTATTTATCTAGATCTTTTTTTCTGCATTGTAAATGCAGATATCAGTATATCTGTCATTTTCAGTCTATTTATTCTCATTGTTTACAGTAGAATAAAGAGTCCCTGGAGGCTTTTCTGTTGTCTACCAAATAATTTTATGCTGCTGCTAGTTATTAGTTGTGAGATATTCAACATTTTCCCTTCCCCTTCCTGTTAATCTGGTTCTTAGTAGGATGCTTATATCAAATCCACAATTAACATCTTTTATATGGGTCACTAATTCTGGTTTTGTCTTTTATTTTTTTGCTATTTAAATTCAGTTTTGATCTCTGTTAAAATCTAAACACCTAAAAAGAATCTTTCATAATTTCCCATCAGATAGATGAAGATACCTTTTAATTTCAAACCAAGTTGTACTATTAAACTGTAAAAATTGTGGAGTTGCTTTTTTACTGCCTATAATGTTTGATTGTTTATGTTGTCTGCATTGTCACATCAAACTTCATGTTTTACAAGAGACAGCCCTCTCAATATTGATTAGTCTGAAACATCTCCTCTAGGTGGAGGTGATATCATTTCCCTCCTTAAATACAGCTGCTTCTCTTCTCTTTTGACCATCTTTGCTCCGTGTGTTTCCCTTATCTAATGATCTGGTTTCCATGTGTTTTAAGGACTTCACCCTTATAGGACTTGAACTAAATTAGACATGACTGGGTGCCAAGAACAGGGAAGAGTTAGGCAGCAGGGAGAACATGTAAAAAGGCCAGACGGGTTTTTATTTAGAGACGGTGACACGGTCAGACAATCGGTGCTAGCCTAGCTGAAGAAGTGAACAAATGTGAAATGAGATAATTTAGCATAATGGCAGCAACGCTCGGGCCTAGAGGTTGCGGCGACATCCTCGTGACTGGAAGGTCAGCAGCTTAAAATGAAATGCCTGCTGAGAAAAAAAAAAATGACAAAGCTCTCCTCTTTCGCAGATTTTACAGTCATTGTGTCCCGAGGCAAGAAACTTTGTACGGCTGGAAGTGCTCAGTGGCGCAAAGGGGTTTGGTGAACAGGTCGCTGGTAAAAATATGAACACATGGCATCAATATGAAGCAGAACGCTGACGGAAAAGAGACGTTTAACTCAGAAAACAACACGGTTGATGGAAAAGGCTGTGAAATGAGTCACTGTCTGCACCCAGGAAACATTTGCAGTCTCAACAAACCAATGAACACGCTGACATTAAGAGGATGGGCTATTATTGCCTAAAGGTGATGTTAACACCCAATAACAGTCTCATTTAGTCATTGAAAACAACCATAATGTGGTACAAAGACTATATACAAGACGACAGGAAGATATGGAAAACTTTCATCCTAATTATTCAGAAATGTAATGCTGCTTCGCGTCCGTCTGTAAATAGTTACAGCTAATTAATTTGTAGATATTAAACGTCAGCCCGTACCCCGCAGTGTTGATTTTGTCAGGTCTACAATATTATAATTATGCTTTGCCTTTTTTTTTCTTTTTACAAAAGATAGATTTGCCAACGGAACGTTTTTAGACCCTTTCAAGTTTTCCATATTGTTGGCAGCAGCGACAGCCCCCTCCTCTTCTTGGGAATGAACCTCAAAGTTTGGCACCCTCCGATTCTTCTTGGCAAAATTTTCCAAGCTCAGTCAGGCTGAACGGGGAGCGTCAGTTCACAGCCGCTTTCAGGTTTCTCCAGAGGTACTCTGCGGGGTTCAGGTCCAGACTTCAGCAGTTTACTGTATTTTCTTGCTGCTTTGCTTCGAGTGGTTGTTTATTGAAACATATACCTTCACCTGACTCTCAGATCCTTGGCGTTTTCTCTGCAGTCAACCATCCTCTATCTGGACTCCCCCCTCGTCTCAGAAGAAGTTTCTCCACAGCATGGTGCTGCCATCGCTGTGTTTGACAGTAGGGATGATCTTAATGAGGTGATGCTCAGCGCCTGGCTGGGAATTGTGGCCAAATAGTTCAAATTTGTTTTGTTTTTCTTCAATAAGATGCTAGAAGTTTGCTTGTTGTGGCCTAAGAATACTTAGGGGATCTTTCTAAATGATGAAAATGTGAAATGACTGATCACTGTCTGATCACTTAATGACATTTGCCACATTTGTGGAGTGGTACATGGACAGTTTACCTTCTGTAAAGGCTTGCACACACACAACTCTAACTAAAACATTTGACATAATCATGTGTCGTCTTAATAACTGTCAAGTGTAATAATATGTTCAATATCTAATGGACATGTGCAATAACTTGCTACCTCTTCATAACTGCAATATTTTCTGGAAAATGGATATGTGCAATAACTTTTCTACTTCCTAATAACTGCAGTATTGTATTTTAAAAAAGGTATGTGCAATAACTTTCTCTCAAATAATGTCTGCCAGCAAGTCTGTTTATTGTCCTTGTTTTCGTCCTGTTTATAGTCACTTTAATTTGTATATAGGGTTCCATTGTTCCTTTTTGATAAGTGCATGCTCGTTTTGGTTATTTATATTTTTTATTTATATATTCTCTTTGCACGGAGGGGAGAGCTGTGCCCCAATTTCGTTGTGCTATTGTACTCTGCACTACTGTACAATGACAAAGACTCAAGACTCAATGACTAAGTTTAAGAGACTACACACACAACAGTCACCATAGATGTGTACAAAAGTTACCTGTTTGCTAAGGGCAATAGCTACTCGCTTTGGGGTAGCGACTGTCTCCCAAGGGTGTGAAATGTATGGTGCAACAGGAAGCACAATAGCATCACACAGTTCAATAAAGGTATCCTGGATAACTAAGTCCATAACCTCTCTTATTCACGCTTGTTTAAACTGAAGTCACGTTTGACTACGCACAACTTGGAATATTGAGCATAAGGAAGTCTACAGGATACTCTCCTGAAGAAATAGGAGATCTCTCGCTCTCTTCTAGAAGATCAAAAGTGTCTTGTCTTGTTATTGAGTGTGTGGTCTCTAAATAGGTGAAGGTTTGAAGAATCCTGTAATGTGTACCAGCCTAAAGGCTATTCCATGAAAGCAAAGGAATTTGGATAGCTACTCTGATTATGTTGGATTGGACTTGCACACTAGATCTACAGTAGGTAATCTATGTATCCCTGGGTTCTCAGAAGGTACTCCGGCGACCTCCCACTGTCCAAAGATGTGCATTGGTCAGTAAATTATCCCTAGGGGTGAGCATGAATGGTTGTCTGTCTCACAATAGACTAGCGACCTGTCCAGGGTGTGCCCTGCCTTTTGTCTGATAATTACTGGGATATTCTAGTATCCATTTGCCTTCACCTGATTCTGACCATCTTGTCTTCAGTCACCTGTTCTGTTCTCTTACCTGTCTGTGTGCTAAACAGGGTTGGCTTTTGATTGCCACCTCTAACAATGCTTTTGGTTTATACTTTCCATGACTTAATTTAATACAATTTTCAATAAATGTTTTGCTTTTAAGTTTTTCTTTTAATTGACAACCTGTGTCTCAGTTTATGTATGAGAAGGACAATTCTGTCTTTTTCTTTTATTATTTTCAATAAACTTCAAGACTTCAAGCCTGAAACATAAAATGTTGAAAACATTAAAGGGTCTGAAAAGGTTCTGCTGGTGCTAAATACTACAAATGAAAAACCAATGCTACCTGACTGACACAGTTCTGTGAACCAAGAATTGTAACTGTCCAAACTGCATGTGTGAAGTCAGCAGCTTATGCAAATTTCCAAAGAGGCACGAAAAGCAACATGCATTGACCAGAGGGAAAGATGTGATGGGAAGTGTAATTGTTAGCACTTATAACCTCACTGCTATGGGAAAAAACTGGATTTCCCATGGTTGTTTACCTCATCTATTTGATATTACTGTATAACAGATGAAAACAATCTTTTTAGCAATCCTGATTATGAGTCATCATTAATACACTGTAGCAGAGTGTAACGGCGCAGAGCAGACAGGATTGTTGATGTGGTTGATTCAGTTCTGCTTTGGTTAACATTGGCTCTATTTTTAACCTGACATCTGAAGTATCCATGGAGTCTAAATGTGGGAAAAGCCTGTCCTCCTTCCTCCCTGGGTGTCTGATGTTTCCCAGCAAGGCCTGTTGCAGCTCTCAGTCGGTGTGTGTGTGTGCGTAAGAGGGCATGAATCAGTGTGTCTGTAAGTGAGAAGTGTGTGTGGAGAGTCTGGTTGTGTTGCACACATTCGCCTGTTTGACTGTGTGGGAGAGTTTGACGTGTGGGTGTGAGAATGAGTGCGTGCAGAGGTGTGTGTGTGTGTGTGTGTTTGTGTGGAGACCAGAGGACTGTGGGAGGACTTCCTCTGTGGATCCTCTCTGTTTTCTTTTCAAAGAATGACATTCCTAAGCTGTTTCACTTTTCAGGCAGGAAGTGGAAGGCGTCCAAAAATGATTTAAACCAGGAACGGGCGACGTAACAGTTTGAGTGCCGCTGAAGAGTTCGGACTGTTGACACAGATCAAACAGTCATGAGAAATTGTTTAATAAATCTGAATTACTGATAGAGAAGCGCACTGAAGGCTGGGAAAGCAGATCATGGCGTTTTCATGCATTTTCTGCAACATAAGTCTTCCTAAATTATCGGTTTGAGCCGGAGCTGTCGGCTGTGTGATTTTAGTGGCAGGCCTGATGGAAATCACCCCTCTGTCCCTGGAGAATCATTTGCTACAGATGCTTTTTTCTACTGCTTTATCACACATCTTGCACATGCATTTAATATTTTTTTTTAAAAGACCCTCTATTGCAGCTGATGTGCCCGGGGTTAGTTGTGAAGCTATTTCAGGCATACAGCCATGTTTACAATTGACTTAAGTGAGACAAGAATGTTGTTGCCTTCTATGTTTCATTCTTCTCAGGTAATACAGTCCCACAAACTCAAAACCTTACTTTTGTATAGTATTTCATGTAATTCTTAGTCCTACATCACCCCTAAAGTGCCAGAATTATCAGCATATTAAGTTTTATTACCAACCTTCCAGCCAAACACAACGTTGATGTTGGAGGGCTTCACTGAGTTCACTGCTTGTTCGCTGGATATCTGACACTCAGAATAAGAAGATAAAAAAATAAAACAATATTTTTCTGCATTATTTACTAAACAGGTAACCTTACATCAGACCTATATATTCCTCGGTTATCTTTCAGGGAGTTTCAGGGAGAATTTCTTTCTGAGATGGCGAGGTTCTCTCCAGAGATGAGCATCCCAAGTTGCTCTTCGTTAAAAACATTGAATGGTGATTACAAAGATGAAAATTGTGAGATAATGTTTCATTTGCTTCCTGTATTGGGAGACATTAATGAGGAGCGGTGCCAACCTATATTATACTAATATTTAAACAAGCATCTATTTTTTTATCCATAAAAACAAACTTACAGCCATAACACTAGAAAGTTAAAATCCTTCACCCTTTCCCATTTTTAATGGAAATTTATAGAAGTCTTAATTGTCTTGTAAAAATTTCTATTTTTCGATGAGGTATGACAGTTTTGTATAATATTCAACAAAGTTGTGTTCATCTTTTAAAAGGCTACCATGGGTATTGTCACTCTGTGCATCATGAAGTATGGAAGTTGGTTATAAATGGAAATTAATTCCTGGTGTCCCATAAAAAGTGTATGAAGACTAAAATAGTGTTAAAAAGAGTTTAAATATATTATATTTCTAGAATCTAATCAAACTGGAGTAATGAAACTATGCCATATGACATGTGGGTAGTGGGTTGTCATCTGGAAGGTGAATCCCCAGCTAGCAACAGAGGAAATGGGTGGCCCTGGCTCCCATTTACTAAAGCAAGATTTAATGCATACCACTTGTTTTCCTTAGCTAGCCTATATGAATTGGCTTTGTATGAACAGCTGTTAAATGGACTAATGTGGATCTGTTTTCACTGAATCATAATTTATAGGCTTGAATTGATTATGTCTGTAAGTGTCTTGACAAATAAAGCTAAATTGAGTACATAAGAGAACTCCCCATGCAATCCACTAAATGCGTAAGACTTCATTTCTACAGCACTTTTCATGCCAACTGGATGAAGCAGTTCAGTTGTGAACCATTAAATGCAAAAAAAGGGGGATAAAGGATTGGAAAAGGGACCCTTCCTGTCTGAAGAGGCAACATACTATTCAGAATTTTGATAGTGGAATGGCGTTGGGAATATTTTTTGGCACACTTTACTGCACAGTAGGTCACTTGATCACAAACCATGCATGGTTTAACCAGCTCTGCATATCTACCCGAGTATTGTTGCGGACCATGTCCATCCCTCCGTTTCCACCAAGGAGTCTGTCTCTGGACAGTTTGGTAGCGATGATCTCTGTTGTAATTCCACAGTCTTAGAGTAGGGATACATGGGGAACCTGCAGGATTTAGGCCCTTGAGGACTGGAGCTGGAAACCCCCTACACCAGGTAACAAGAGTATCCAAGTGTGTTGCTTGTATGCATCAAATCAAATCAAACTATTCGTTTAGCCCTTCTCATACATCATGATGCATCACAAAGTGCTTTACAATGTAAAAAGTGATCCCACTCTTTTCATCGAAATAAAACTATGCCTTCTACTTTATTTTTCTTTAACTAATACGGTATAAGAACATACAGTAGTTCCAGCTAGAGAATTAAAAGACAAGTTAAAAGACAAATAGCTCTACACCCCTGTGAAGAAGCAATGCCTTGGGGACCCTTTCCACACTAGGAGCCACCCCACCAGCGACCACAGAGGCCATCGCCACAAGAGCCGCCAAGATCAGGGCACCAGTAACTAAAAGCATGACATCACAGAAGAGCGGCACTTTCCCAAGATTAGAACAAAGAAGAACACATCGAGAACGGCAGTCCTGCACCAGTTTGTGTTTTTTTCTGCTTGGTATGTGGCTTTAAAACAACAAGAAATGAGTTTAAACATGGCTCACCTCCTGCTTTGCTAAGCCGTGCTGCCATGCTATCATGCCAATATGGAGCAAAATCTCTTCTACCACCTTGCTGAAAGAATGTCACACAGACTTAAGGTGGTTCTGAAAAATGGGTCCGACTCTGACCTTGCAGGGTGTACCTAATAAAGTGGCTAGTCACTGAGTACATAACATTTAAATGCATGATTCATCAGGCCAAGAGAAATTTTACATGTATCTACTCTAGTCACCTCTGCTATTTAATATAGCTCCCATCTAAACTCTGAACTGCCCTCATGAGTGGCCCTGTGTATGTAGCAGCTATATGCATAGATAAATACCAGAACATGCAACTACTGAGCAGAAGTTGGCAAATCATATATTTTATTTCCATTTTAGGCATTTGTTGAAGTGTTGCTCTGACCAAATGCAAAAAATCCACATGAAATCCTTTACTCAGGCATTGGCAGCAGTACAAGAGAAGAGGGTCATGGATCAGAGTTGATGCACTCAAACCTCAGCTGTGAAATATTCAAAGACAAATATGTAAATACACCCATTCCCGTATCTTTAGATTGATCATGTATGTTGGAGAGGTGCAGGAAAGAGAAAGGAAAAGTGATACTCGCATCCGTCAAGAACTCCCAGCTCACCCACATCGGTGTCAGTTTTACGAGGCCAAGCCGAATCAACAGTAAAGAGATATATAGGGTTTATTTTTAGACAAAACACAGTAAACCATCCCTCTCTCTGCAAAGTATTTTTCCTTGAAAAATGCATGAACAGTGGCTGGGACTGAAAATGTGGCTCTCATGCATCATTGACAAGGCTCCATAACCCTTCTCATGACTACAGGTCGGCATAAGTGCAACCTATCCTTGTTTTCAAAACTCGCCCTGAAACACTGTCTCACATTGTTGAATTATTGACCAGAACACAGATGCTGCCTCATGATGACAGTCACGTATGTTTCCTTTTTGTTTTGGGTTTTTTTCCCTTGAATCTCAGCGCATGCTTTTCTTTTTGTCAGGCTTTTTTTGTTTTTTGCCACCGCCTAAACATAGTGGATGGACTCCGTTTACTGAACGTTTCTTCTTCCTTGCAATTATCAGGAATTTTAAATATGCCTTTCCAGATATTTAAGTCACTTTATGAGGTCATTTAGTTAGTCTTCCAGAGACATTCAGACTGCGAAATGTCACAAAGCGATAACAGCAAGAGAAAACTGGAAGTTTCACACAATTGTAGCAGAATTCATTCATCTGACTTCTTTTGTGTCATCTCAAGGAAGGGGTTTTATCTAAAATGTGGCTAAAAATGAATCTCCACGATGAAGGAATCTTCAATATCGGAGCTACAGAGTAATTATTTCTGAGGCCAGAGCCACTTTCCCAGGCTTATTCAGATTGGAAATGTCCAGATAAATTGCTTAGGAAGTTTAAAGGTTGAAAAGATTTTTCCATGGATTTTATTGGGATCTCTGTCAAACACGGAAAGGTTTTTGCTACTTTTAAGAATCAACTGCTAAAATTTGGTGTAAAAGATATCTGACATTTGTGTTTAATTTAATGAGAAAAGTGAGTACCTGTGTAGTTTTATAGTAGGTAACAGGTAATTTAATGGGACAGAAACGGGACCAGGAACATGCTATAGAATGGAAATGTCACATTTGGCTGATTTTCTGATATTTTAGCTTCAGTGATTTTAAACTACTTTCCAATCAAATAATAAAATAGAACTTTTGTAAGCTTCTTAAGACACAAGCTATTTTGAAGAAGTGGCATTTACACCGTTATTGGACTATAATGTTTTGTTGTTTTGTTAACTCAATGTGAAATTATGCCTATTTATATCAGTAAAACATACTTATAGCATTTTCTGTCAAGCAAATAATACGTCTATTATTATCAGGACATGTTATGATGTACTGCCTGTAAAAATAAAAAAGAAATATTATTTTCAAACAAATATAAAATAAAGTAAACAACAAAAGATGAAGTTGTGCTCTGTGTCAAGAGTTAAATTTGAAGATATCTGAAACACTGAACCTGTCCAAAACCTAAGAACAAAAAGATGTGATTTGAAGGAATCAATTTGAATATCTACATATTCTCAGGGGCCACTTTGGGTGAAATCATTGTGAGCACCAACATAAATTGTAAAGAGCAACTGGACATAGGCCTTTTAAAAACTAGAAAACCCATTTGGCAATATACAAGCATTAGAAATTTAAGTTAAAAAAACGTGTTTTTTACACGGTATCACATGGTGGGAGGAAAAAAAATGATTTGGTAAGTAAGATGACTCAAAAAAGTGATTCCAGTCGAGCAGAAGTCAGATTCTGTGCAGAAAGAGGTGATTTATGTTCCTCCCTCTCTTCAGGTCTCCTTCCTCTTCTCCTCTTCGCCCATCAGAGGAGGAGGAAGGAGTGGGAGACAGCCCAATGAGGTAGTTATGATGAACCGTCACTCAAACCCTGACAGCGGCTTTCTCAAAGACTCATTCTCGGACGAGTCCAATTGATTACACAACTCTGTCAATGTCACGCGTCATGGGCCCCCGTTTAAATGCACTCCCTGCGCTGTCGGATAAATCACATCAAACATCGCTAACAGATAGCCCCCCCTTTTCTCCTTTGTCGGTAATTGCGGTATTCCTGTCCTCCCGTAGATGTTCAATCCCTCGATCCCTCAGCCAATTGGCTCTGACAAGGAGGGAAGCAGTTCCTGTCAAAACTGTTAAAGGGGGAATGATATTTAAGAGGTGTACTGGATATCAGATATCCATCACTTCTCCACGAGGCCACATTATGTCTTCAGGACTGCTTGATCAAGATGTCTCCCTCTACTTCTCCGGGTGAAAGTAAAGTTATTACTCCGGCACGATGACTCCATGCTTCTTCAGCGAGAGGAGCCGTGACAGGTAGAGAGCGGGGAAGTGCGAGGCAGAAATGCCCCGCAGAACATGAATAAGTCAGGGGGAGGAGGAGGAGGGGTATTAAATATTCATCCTACCGATTTCGCTCTTTGTCACATCCTCTTTAACAACAATGAGGACGGGCAGAGCAGGAGGGTGAGATGGCTCCTTAAACTGGCGCTGGCTAGACATGTCACGCAGCATCAAGTCACAGCTGGATATTTAACCTGAGGCAAAGAGGCAGCTGAGTCCGACGGTTTGCTTTAACCTGTGTGCACTGGCACATGGTTGGGGAGTGAATACAGTAAGAAGTTGGAGGGGAATGTTAGTACACTTTCAACCTGCAGGGAGGCTAAGATAAATCAGCTGCTTTGGCTTAGAATGAAAACCTGAACGCTGCCAGGATGCGACGGCGAAAAGAGAGCATCTCTGTTTACAAGGAACCAAAACACAGTCGGAAATGTAAACAGAAAAAAAAAGAAAAAAAGGGAAAACTCGTGCCAGTTTGAAAAAGGTAACAGGAATCTGAAGCTAAAATTCACACAGGCAAAAGTTTATTGGCAGAAATGTTCAAATCCACAGCAGATGTCTGATCACACATTTCCATGGCAACGTCATGCTGGGATCATTCCGGTCTCTTTTTTCTTTTTTTTTTGTTTCCCCCCATTTAAAGCTGAAACAAAATGTTGACCAATCATGCCACCCTGAAATCATCTCTCGAAGTCACAGAAAGTTTGGAAACATGCACATTTTGTGGCGTTTTAATGACAGAAAGCTAAAAATACGCCGTAAAAAGGCTGAACTTGACAAGTTTCTCATTTCGGTGCAGAGCAGGCACATACGTTGTCATGGCGTGTTGCCTAGAAAATCACCCATCCTGACAGTTGCACTCCAGTTAGGTGGCTGGTAACTTAGTTTAGCTCCATTCAACAAGTTAACTTCAAATAAACTTTCAGCGACAATGCAGGAACAATCATAACAACAATCATCCGGAACAGAGACATGCAGAAACCAGGGGGTAGCACCGCCTTCTATGAACTGGAAAAGCTCATCCCAGTTCAGCAACAGGAGTTACGCCAGAGCCAAACTTCATAACATCACAGCGTAAATCAAAAAGTAAACAGGAGAAAGAAAGGGAGGAGAGAGAGGGAGGGAGGGAGGCAAGTCATAATGTGCACAGTAAATCCTAAAATCAAAACTCAGCATCCTTTGGTTTCTAAATGCACTGCTGTCATAAAAGCATTTCCATCGACAAATGAGTCTGCGGGAAAGGTCAATAGTTAATTGAATAATCTATCACCTTGGGATGGACGGACTGTACCATGCTATGCAATCAATGACAGGCGCATTAAAAGGTCAGCCACAGACTTCCATGATAAGTCACCTGGTTAATTTTTGCTTTGGTTATACACAGCTCAGGGGTCGGTGGAGAGCAGCCGCTCGGGCCCCGAGCCGAGCTCCACCGATAAAAATCAAGCTCCAGGTGCGTCAGACAAGAGATACAAGGTGGATCCTGATCTATATATCCTATTGTTTCTGCTGCTTTTCTTGGGTAGACATCCCCAGGATGAATGTTGTGCCAAGTTTTCTATTTGAAAGTTTTGTATTTAATGCTGGAAAGTTATGGAAAGTGGGAGATGCTACTAGTTTATCTGAAAATAAATAACCCATTTTACCCTGGTTTAAAAAGGCAGGATGTCCTGTTTCACATGGGGCGGTAACCTAGCTCTAATCTTTAAATATTTACAAAAATTATTTTTGTTTTTTATATTCCAGCAAAGAATATTGTCCTCCAACATGGATAAAATTCATTGGATCCATTTTCATTAAAGTTCTGAGACTCTGATGATATATGTGCAATAAAAAAAACTAAACATCACAGCATCTTTGAAGTTTAATTAATTTAGCTGGTGCCATACAGGGTAATGCACTGAGTATTAAATAAACACCTTATTCGTGTTATCCTCAGTTTCCCATTAAAAGGAAAGAGAAAGAAGAATAAGAGGAAATCTGAGCATTACCAGTGCAACAGGAACAGTTATTTATGGTAACTGGTGCATTTGCAGCAATATCAGTGTGTAAGACGTATTAATTATAAATTAACTGCATTTCCTCGTTTGTAACTGTTCATGTGTGTTCTTTTGGAGGAAGGTATAGTCGCTGCTGTTTAAAACACTGAAAGGACTACACTGTTAAAAGATGCTTCTAAGAGAGAGAGAGAGAAAAAAAAGCAATAATTATGCAAATCTCAGACAGAATAATTGTGGACAAATTCATTATTTATAGGTTTGGTTTTGCTTTGTGCTATCATAAACTAACTGAGCTGAATGTACGATTATGGCTTTCTCCTTTAATTGTGTGTACATAGAATCGTGTCATTTATTTCAACCACTGCTGGCGCAGTTTCATTATAACCATGGGGTAGAAGGCTGGTGATTGCCAATTTGGTTCTGTGAGAAACTTCATATTTTCTTTACTTTCAATATGCATACATTTGTTTCTTCTGTGCACACATCTAAATGTTTACTTTGCTGGGAATATTACATTATGAAATCCATATAAATGAGTAAAATTGCTGTTTGAACTGATGTAATGATGGCCCCATGCCGAGGAAAATCTTATTGATGTAATCGGCGAACGGCACAAAGCAGTTATTTTTTCCAGTGATTGGACGTGGTGTTACTCTCGCTCATTTGTCCAATAATTATTCTTTGTTTAAAGTCACTGTAACTTTGTTTGTGTTAGACTTCCAGACACACCCGGCAGGTTCGTGCAGATTTTGTGGGTTTTGAGCGAGTATGCTGGTCCTGAGGTGCCAAAGACAAAACAGGACAAGATGCAACTAAACTAGAAGCACAAGATTTCAGGAAATCACAACAAATAAGTCTGAAATATAAAATCTGTTTTTTTCATTTATTTTGGGAAACCTAGTAATGTGTTTTCAAGTAGCTGTTTTTGTGAGGTGATGATAGTGTAAAAGGTGAAGTAACACATCATGTGATGAGAAATACGATGACACATAGAAACCTAATCACTAGCATGACGGGAGCTTTTGGGCCTTTAAGTGTCACATGGCTGCTGCAGATTCCACCAGCAGCAGCCTGAAGCCTTGATACAGGCAGGATGGATCCATACTTCATGTTATTTACACTGAATTCTGACCCTGCCATCTGAATGCTGCAGCTGAAACGGAGACCCGTCAGACCAGACAAGGTTTTTCCATCTTCTATTGTCCGACTTTGGCAAGCCTGCGAATGGTAGCCTTAGTTTCCTGTCCCTCGCTGACAGATGGGCCCTTCTGCTTTAAAGACTGTATGTTTTGTGCAATTAGAGATGCAATTCTGCACATTTTGGTTGGAAACTGATTTGAGAAACTGTTGCCTTTCTATCATCCCCAAACAGTCGACCCATTCTCCTCTGACCTCTGACCTCGACAAGACATTCTGGCCCTGGATATTTTCTCTCAGTGTGTAAAGTCAAGATATGGTTGTGTGACAATGCCAGCAAATCAGCAGCTTCTGAAATACTCAAACCAACCCGTCTGGCACTAACAACTTTGCTTAAATTCACTTAAATCCCCCTTTCCCCCGAACTTAGCCTCTCATCTGAGGCTAAGTTTGAACTTCAGTAAGTGGTCTTGACCCAGTCTAACATGAATTGTGTTGCTAGCATGTGATTGGATTATTAGTTATTTGTGCTAAACAATTAAACAGGTGAACTTTATGAAGCGGCGGTTTTATTTGTAGCCCATCAACGCTCATTTTCCCTGTATTTGCATTTGCCAAGAATTTGTTTATTATTTAATATCTCCTCTTACTTTACATGCATGCAACCCTCCTTTTATATTTTGTCAATTACAGTCTGATCCTGTGTTTTATATTTAATAGCCCTTTGATAGTGAGCACAGACGGTGTTGTTTAATGCTGAACAAGACAATAAATGTATAATTAATCAAATATCTCCCTCTTTCATCATCAAGTACTTTTAAATCTTCACATGTTCAAACATTTCAGGCTGCTTTACCTTGTTGTTAGAAATCTGCATATAGTAGTTCTGCACACTGTCTCATCAAAAGTTTGTCAAAGCCACTTTCTTCATGGTAAAAGGGTTATATGTGAGAGACTAAGCTCCGCACACTATCCCCACAGTGCAAACAATATCCCACAAACACAGCAGCACCCTGCTGAATTCTCTGATAAGACACGGGCACTTGTCACGGAAGATCAGTTTTGTCGTTCTCCGTCTCTCTTGTGTTTCAAAGACGGACCTCTTCACATTGATCCTCAGTGGCGTTTGTTTGTCATCTCGTGAACCATCACTGTCAAACCCGGAGCTGCTCTATTCCCGACGCGCCGCTCATCCCAAAGAGGGTTTAGACATACAATTAGCCACGGTTAAAGCACCATCGCTGATGTGGCGGTTGGCGAGTCCAAATCAACATCCTGTTTATCTGGAAACATTGCTGCATCCTCCTCAAACGGAGGCGATCGACAAAGTTAGGTTACAAATGGCTCTTATTTTCAGCCCTCTGATGTGATTTGACTTTTTTTTTTTTTTTTTTATAATTCATCTACTACATCATGTCATGCTTGTCATAGAGATGCACTTATTTCCCCACAGCTCCAGACGGTTAAATAAACTTAATTTCGACCTTACACACTCCACACTCCCCACACACGACACATTCGATACTCTACACGTGCTTTTCTAGGATGCCTCAGAGGCATAAAAAGGAATAAGACATTAAACAAGAAGGAGGAAAAAAAAGTGAGCGGGGAAATACTAATGTAGACAATTCCATTTATATTGTCCGTGCTGAGTGTGAGCTCAGTCACTTTGTGGAGTGGCGCTTTTGAAGGCTCTTTGCTGAAAATGTCCATAACTCAACAGAAACTTGGCTGCGTCTCCTGCTACTTCCTCTCTCCCGCCATCCTTCACAGGAATACTTTATGCGCCATAACCTCCCTGCGATGGAGACTGAAGCAAAAGCGATGTCTGTTTCCTGTCCAGGAGATTCCCCTTAGCAGCCGAGACTTTCCTCCCGCAGACGATCTGTGCGCTGATAAAAGCTCCGCGGCTGATGGGCTCGATTTCTCTCTCTGGACGTTGTCTTTGAATGTTTGCCAAGCTCTGTTATTGGCAGAACATCGCATTTAAACCATTCGAGCTTGTGTAGATTTCCATGACAAATCTAATGATGGATAGTGTGGTAAACCTTAATAGCTTCTTATCAATTAAGCATGCTACCAAAATGAAGCAACAGCCCTCTTTTTTTCCGGGAATAAACGCTCCTTTCAGGATAACTTCCTGTCTTCAGTGTTTGATGCTGATAAATTGCTGAGATGTTTTTGCAAGTCATTGCCAACATTAACTGTTAGATGTGCTTTTCATGTGATCCTCCTATCTAAACCTGTAAATCTTTCAGAGATGTATTTATGCATTTCCCCGTAAGGAGAACGATCAAAGTTACCATGACCATTATTGCTACTTAAGCATGAAGCACTTTATTTCTAGTCACATTCATCTTCTATAAAAGTGGTTTCCAAATATTTACCTTTAGACGTCTAAGAGCTACTGTATCCTGTAAGAGGATGGAAATCCAAGCTTGTGCACTACTTAAGTTTCAGAGGTCTTCATTTCGAACCGCTGCTGGTTTTTTGGACCTTCAGGGTCTAAACAACCAATGAACCGAATGCTAACATGATAACTGATGCCGGTGTATGGGATCCCTAAGTGAAAAAATCCTTATTTATACTATTACAACAAGAATTACTTATAACACCTAAGACATTCTTCTAATGTTCAAAAATATGTACATTGTTTCAAACGTTGAATGTACTGTTAATGTTATTGTTACGTTCACATGTTTATTAAGGAGTACATCCATCCACCAGAGGGCAGTACAGATTTCAGAGTTCGATTCCAAGTTCCGACATTAGTTTCAGACAGAAGCAAACATAGTGATGGCAAAGGAGACCATGATAGTGTGAACTATGTCCCAATCTAAGGTCTTTATTATACGAAGTGAACAGCCTATGGATGCCAGTGACCCAGTGCTTGCTGCGATAGATGCAGCTGATGAATCTGCATATAAATTCCGGTTTTCGATCAGATTTTGGAGCAAATATTACAAAATTTTATATTAAATATCTCTATTTTTTATAAACGCGTATATTTATCCCACTTCAAAATATAAAGATATAAATATAATTTTGTATATGTATTTGCATTTTAAGCTTTAAGGGTTAACGTGTTATCTACTTATTGTACACATTGAAAAGTGGCACAACTCTGAATAATTACAGCCACTTAAAAGTCACAATAGCTATTTCTCTAGTACCCATCTGTAACAGATAAAATTTCTATAAAACTATAAATTTATTGTTATTAGTTGTCATTAATTACTCACCTACATACTTAAAGAAGGTACATCCAGTAACTTTAGTTTCAGATACCTTAGCTTTGTACCCCTGTGGTCTAAATAGCAAAACAATGCAAACATGTCATCCAGGTATGATATATATATATATATATATATCATATCATATAAATATTGATAGCCATGATCTCAAGTTCTTCATGTTTTGTCAAAAGCTGCTAAGTAGCACAAATAGATTTAAAATTATATTGTATTTATAATATTAATACTCCCTTTTCTAAATCGCTCCAAAGATCCAAGGTGGCTAAAAACCAACTCAATCAGCATATAATCAATGCTGAAACAACATTTTATCAAGTTCTAACAACTGCTAAAGTACCCCTGGGGATGATGCAGATGCTTGATCAATAGCTTCTAACCGACTGGGGGATGACTCTATAAAGCTTTTTATTATAAACTAGCCCCCAAACAACTTAATAAAATGATGGGTCAACCATAAACATTATGACAACCTCACATTGGGCCATTCTGAATCTAAATATATACATTCAAAATTAAATCCATGTAAATGTTTTACTTCAAAAATACTTTCACTTAAAAAAATAGTTCAGAGAATTGGGCTAGCACAAACCATTAGATTTAGGACATTTATTATACTATAGTTGATCTTTTTAATGTTTTTTTTTTCCTGCAAGAGCAATTTACTGTATCAACTATCACTTATTCCCTTGCAGCCTTCAGTGTTCCCCTCTACGTGTGACAAACCAAGTCAGTCTTGGCATAGTTTCAGTGTTTTGAAGACAACAGTCATATCAGCAGGCCCTGATCGCAACATTACTCAGGTTAACACTACATCTCCACCTTCGCTGTTAGCTTTGCTCTGATCTCGACCTCCTAATCCATCACATTCTCATCCTATCGAACATCCTCCTTTTGCACAAAAAAAAAAAAAAAACAGAAATAACGGAAGGAAAAACAATCACTAAAAGAGATACAAAGGCTGATTTCATCCATCTTACGCCCTGAAGTAAATCTTTGAAGGAAGCAGAGATCTACACTCTCCTCTATTTCTGAATTGCCTCGGAGCTCATCCATAACGGCTTTGCGGGCCCCTGAGTGCTCCTAGGGCCAGTCAGAGCAAACGGGGGAATTGAATGAGGCAAAGGTAGACTGAGAGGAGACAGAAATGTCTCCTTGGAGGTCACGCCGGCAAAATTGAAAGTCTCAGGTATAGCGGGGCCTGTCGGTTTAATAAAATGGATAGAATTTCCATTTACCCTCAGCACCCACCTCCTTAATGCATTGTTCTTGTAAGGGAGGGGGGCGGGGGGTGTGAATGAGTCAGAAGCCAAGGAATACACTTTATAGACACAAATAATCGTAAATTGGGAATGTCACCTTTAAGCCGAGGCATTTTTATTATTGTTAGTGGTGCTGCTGAGTGGGTTTGATGCCTTATTCTCTCAGGGATCCCATGTAGCCGCCACATCTTGCCCGCCTCCCAGCCATCTTAAATCGGGCTCCCGGCGAAGGAGGAAGAGACGAAGGAACAAACAGGGGACTTTAAGCTAACTTGTTTCTCCGCTCCCCAATACTTCTGGGTGATTGATGGCAGATGGCACGCTTTAAAATAAACCTATCCATTAACACTGCTCACTGTTCTTTACCCTGAGCATTTACTGCCGTCTGTGGGCCAGTCAAGTGCATCCTATCGCCAGACCTGGCCTTCGCCATACAGGTGTAAGCTCTTTATTTACTGCTATTATTTGGATGTTACAAAGGCTCCTCTCTTGTTTATGTTGGCGACTTTATAGATTCTCCCTTCCGCTGGAATATTAACTGTCTCTCCATGATTCAATATGAAAGCACAAGGGCTCCAGGGAGCCGTAGAGCACACTAGCAGATACAGGTACTTCTCTAATTGAAGTCCCCCGAGCTTTAGGACTATAGAACATATAAATTGGACAGATAGCAAATGCACAAAATATTGACAAATGTCTTAAAGCGCTGTTCTCACCATCCCCTCTGACTGATGGATAGCAATACTAAGCAGCATCATTTCCCAGTCCAGACTATGTATGCGGTGTGGCCGAGTCAAGTTGAGGGAAATGGACAAAACAAAACATTTGTATATTTAAATTAGATTTGCAACACTTGACTGACTTTTGCATGTGTGCACAAGCCAGACAGAGACCTGTTTATTCCCCCTCCGTTTTGCATTATATGTGAGTGTGTGCAAATTAATGAAGGAGGCCCTCTGTATTTTCAGCTCCATGTTAATTGCGAGAAATAATATTAAGGACGTGTGATTCTTATGCCTGAGCATATTGCATTATAATAAGTTCAGGAACATTACCAGGGAACACAGCTTATTAAGGAGAAGCAAGGTAGGAGCTGGATAGAGACAGATTTAACAGTAATATACCTAATCCTGAATATATTATACATTTGCATGCAAACTCTTATACAAGATTCGAATATTAATTGAAATATGCAGATGATGTATAGTACTGTAATTACTGCTGATTTAGAAGTATAATTGGATGAAAACTTTTTTTTGTTGTTTTTTTTTGTTTGCTTTTTTTACTCTGAGCAATGTGCTGCGGTGAGTGATTAATATGCATATTCATGGTTAAATCTGCTGAACTCTTATTACTGACAATTGGTCTGTAAAATGTGTTTGTGAGATTTGTTTGAAAGGCTGTAAAGTATCGAGAGGAGTGTCTTGCTGAGCATTGAGGGGAAGAATGAAAATATGTTAAACAAAGACTTTTTGAGGGAGCAAAAAAAAAGAAAAAAAAGCTGGTTGATTATGCATGCCTTGCATGTTTGGGGGCCATATTTACAGCACAAGCTACTCTTCAGCTGTGAGTGTCTTTTTTTAAAATTTCTGATCAGAATGAGGAAGACAAAGGCATTTAATTGACTTTGAATATGGCAGGGTTGTTGATCAACTGGGATTTTCTTTGAGAACCATCTGAGTTTACAGAAAATGGCTTGAAATAGAGAAAATATCTGGTGAGCAGCAGATTTCTGGACCAATATACCTCGTTGACGGCAAGGTATGCATAATACCATCCCTTAAACACATCCAGCCTTGAAGCAGATGGACCACACCAGATGAAGACCATACCAGATGTCATTTCTGTGATCTAAGAGCAGGACAATGAGCCTATAATTCATAATTCAAACTCACCAAAACTGGACAATAGAAAAAGGAAAAATGTTTGGTCTGATGAGTCTCCATTTGAGACCCGACCACATTCAAATGGTTGGATTCAAATTTGGCATAAAGACGAAAACATGGATCCATCCTACCTCAAACTAATGGTTTAGGCTGTTGGTGGAGGAATTACAATGGTGAAGAGCCACAGTTGATGCCACTGTGCAATAGATTGTTGATGTTTCCCTGCTCCACCACACCTGGCTCACATAAAATGGGAATTTGAGCTTGTTAACTTCTTCATAATTGCCCATTAATTTAAGCCAGGTGTGATGAAACTGGGAAACATCTAAAACCTGCTTGACATTGGCCATATAGAGTTGACCACCCCAGCCCATTTTCTTGCATTTTAGGCTTGTTAGAACCAATCACAGCCTTCCTGAGTATTGCAGCTGACCATGTCCATCCCTTTCTGAGCCCAGTGGAGCATCTTCTGATGCTTCTTCCAGCAGGATGATGCTCCATGTCACACAGCTCAGAGGATCTCCAACATGACAGTTAAGTGTACTCCTACAGCCTCCACAGTCACCAGATCTAAAAACTAATAAAACTGCTAGTGAGTAAGTATTAACACATCATTTATTTAGCTTTATGAGTTCCCATGGCCGCTATAATTACACTGGCAGCAAAGCAATATACATTTAGGCTCCTTGCAGCTTTGTCCAAGCAGGATGTGCCAGCAAACAGCTCACTTCTTCAGCAACCCACCAACTGTGGCTCTCCATCACTGTCTCCATGAGGCAGCTGTGGCTCAGATGGCTGAGCAGGTTATCTGTTAACCACAAGTGTGCCGTTTGATCTCTGGCCTCTCCACATGCGACCACTGAAAAAGAGTATGCAAGACAAGCCCGGCATCACTCTTAATATGATGTCAACTGTGGGAGTTGCATGATAAGTAAGTCAAGGACCACTCTCCCACTCCTGCAGATCAAATCATATTGAAGTCTTGAATTTTATATTCAGTCTAAAAGTGGAAGGAATTTCAGCTCGCAGCTCTGTGTAAAACACGTAAAGAACCTTTATTTACTTTTGTGTCCAGTTGATTCTGTTTGCAATGATATTAAAGTTAGTCTTAGGTGTAGAACAGACTTCTAAAGTACCAATAAAAGTACTTAATTACATTAACAACTGTTCTGACACTGAGTTTTGAACAAAACCTCTTCCTTTCGAGTGCTCGTAGTACAGTTAGATGGCTCCTAGATGTTTGCACCAGTCAGAAACAACCTGCCTCCCTTCAACATCTTTGACGTTTCTCATGCTGCACATCTGACCAACCTCCAGGAACTATTACGATTTCCGTCTTTCACGGAAGCGAGAACATGCTAGGTCACATGTAGAGACAACTCACCTCTCACCTGTTCCGCCTTACTTAACTGTTCTAAACGCACTTTTTATCGTCGTCGTCCGTCTTTTGGCTTTGTACCAGCAAAATTTCATGAGTCGTGACAGGGAGGTTTGTGTTAAAGCGACCCATCGGAGACCACTCACGCGACCTCGCCTGTCGAGAGCCGCCGAGCATCCCTCCCCGCCTGCATCCCCCTGTCACATGAAAGAAAAAGGCATGCGGACCTCCGCTAACTCTTGTCAGAGCTGTCACGCACTCTGCTGCCGCCTCGGTCTTGACAAGCAGTCGGTTGAAATGCCCGCCGAGGCCTGACGGCCTACCCACCCCCACCCCCCTTTCCGCTGCCATCATCATTTCCTTATTTTACTCACTGATTTATTTCATTTCACCATCTTCTCCCTCCATTTTCTTTGTAAAACGCTGCAAAACAGAAGCCTTTGTGCTCTGAAATGACTTGAAACACAATTAAAAGCTGTGATCCAGATTACATTGCTGACCATAATGTAACCCTGGTCATCCATCGCAGCATCAAAGTTCCCACCCCCTTCCATACACACACACCCTATTTCCACTCCTGCTTCTGCATACAAATGATAAGGAAGTTGAAGAAGAAGTCATCACAGCACAGAGACTTACAGAGCTGCTCATCGAATCGGAGCACCCAGACCTGCACTGAGCGACCGAGGGGCCGTCAGAAAATACAATTTATATACCTACAGAAATGTCCTCATATATGCATTTAAGAAGTTTGTGGTAATCTGGACAGTTTCTTTTCCACGTATGCATCAAAAGGAAAAAGGTTCTGCCCATGTCCTACTGAAAATGTATGGAACATCACAAAGATGAGAATCAGACACAAACAACCATGGACTGCTGAACAGCTGGAATCTTAGATTCAGCAAGAATGGACATAGATTCCTCAGGAAAAATTTAAAACAATCAGCATCTTCAGTTCCCAAACTGGTCTCATTAAAATGATGCTGATTTAACACAATGAGACGTGACTATACACAACATCAGATACTTGTAGAATAACTCTAGAAACTTATGTCCTTTGCCGCTCTCAGAGTGTCTCAGAATCAAATTTGGTGATGTTGTTTAAATGCAATAACGATGATCAGTGAAAATGCTGTAAATGTAATTGGACTTTATATAAAGGTTTAAATAATTTACAAAAGACAGTGTTTATTTCATTTTTAGTAACTGTTCTAACTTTTCTAAAAATGATCACTCACAGCCTGTCTGCATGTTCAAGTTTATGTTACCTCCTTCTTCATCAAAATGAGTCAATCACTGTGAAGCAGCTCGTCAAAAAGCAGACACGGTGATGAATATAATGGGGAGTGTTGAGATGTGAACATCATAAAGCAGTGAAACTTCGAATGTCAATGTCACATATTGAGATGTAAGCCATGTCTCTCTATATGGAATGAGAATGAATCAAGATGTAGCAACTGTACAATAGCCCACTTTTCTGATAAATGAGGCTTTGAATTAGTAGATAATGAGATTAGGTTGAATATTAACACACAGCCCAATGTTTTCCTTTAGATTTAGCTTGGTACACTGCCTGGCCTAAGATTTGGCTGGATCATAGTTTGTGAATTACAAGATCTTTCAAGATCACATAATTGCTCACAAATACCTGTGAATTTAAATTTTAATTTAAATCTAAACCCATGCAAAGTGAAGCTACAATGCAAATTACTGGAAATGTCAGCCAAGGTCAGGGGCAATAATCAAGTTCAAGGGCAATCCAGTTTTTAGTTTATCCTACTTCCCTCCCTTCTTTAGATTGGACTATTTTCAACCAATAATGTGCCCATTTGTTTCACTATTTTTGATCAGCTAGCCATTAGCTGCAGCAAAGCCACAACTATTCTCCCTGGGGTCCAAATATAAACAATGAAAATAACATGGAAAACAGAAAGCATTACCAAAGTAAACAAAAATAAACATGTATACATAGCATTTGCATTTGAGACAGTCATATGTGCATTATTATGCACAAGGTTATACATAATGAATATATAAATATAATAACGTAAATATTATGAATATAAATAAATATGCCTCCACTCACATACACTCAGTTATATCTACCATACATACATTAAAACATGTTTCTCACTAAATTAATCAGGGTACAGTCTGTGGACTTTTAATTATAGTACAAAGTCCTAGTGCAAAAATAAAATCCAGTCAAAGTCTGATCTTGCTTTTACATGCAAAAAATGCAATATAACATGTAAGCAGTAAATTGCTTTCCTCTCTCTTGTCCTTTGTTGACTTTGTTGCTGTCATAAGCGTCACCTTGATAGCCTTTGCAAGATCAGTGTTAGCCACGCCCTCAAAATCCTCCCACAAGAAACTGTCACCGCCCCAACGTGTCCTCAGTCACATTGAAAAGGTTGCATCGAGGTAAAGGGAGTTTTATTTTAAATACACAGCCGAGATTTTAAATGTCTGTGTTGTTCCTTGCAGCTTCAAGTGTGATTGTGCTAAACAGCAACGGTTTGTAAGGCTACTATCACTGACATGGTGGTGTATGTGTGTGTTTACTGTTGGTTTTTGCATGTATGTTGATATAAGAGACGTGGGAGCTCTGTATTTGTTTAGTCCGTCTGGCGGCCAGGCTGATTTCATGATAAATATTACAGCTCAAATATGTGAGTAGGGCATTTATTGAAAGTGATCACTCCAAACATTGTTTGTTTGCCTGCAAAATTGCAGCGGCCACTTTTCGTCAAGCGGGTTATGAGAAATTTCTCCCCAAAGCAAGCTAAATGTAACCAATTTGATTTGTGTTTATTTTTTGCCTTTCGGAGGCTGTTTGTCAACGTTTAGAAGAGCTTGTGTATGTGTGAGTGTGAGTTGAAGCGGAAGGGGGGGGGTCCACATGTGCGTAACAGTGATAGCTACACTACATTCAGGGAAAAAACAAACACCTCAAGAGACCCATATATATCCACTTGCAGTGAAGTTTTACAAACCAGAGTGCAGTACATTTATCCACCCACTGCATTTTTTCCTACATGGGATTACAAGGTGGTCAGGCTCTGCCAAGAATCCTCTAGGTGCAGCGCAAAGGGAGTGAGAGCAATGTGTGTGAGAAAAAAAGCCGAGATACGTGACTTTGGAGTCAAACGGGTGGGGGTGGGAAAGTGAGGGGAGAGGGGGTCTTGAAGCCAAGAGGCCGGAAATGGAGAGAAAGGCTGAGGAACAGTGGGAGAGTGACCTTTTACAAGACAGCTGTTCTCTCTCAGGTGCCTGTTCTCAGCAAATCTGCAGCCCCCTTTTTTTATTTTTTTTTGCATTAGTCATTATTTGGTCTCATGGGATCAAGACGAGGCCGGCTGAGTGTTTAATGTGGCAGGAAGAAAAACTAGACCCATACTCTGACCCACTCACGACAACACAGTTGATACACACATTTGTGAGTTGAGTCAATCAATCTTTCAGATTTTCTCAAGTCATTATCGCTGTAATGGCTTGAAAACATGAGATATCAAAGAGATCATATGAAATACATTGGTCGAGATTTCTTCTTACCATTTCAAAAGTGAATGTCTTTTTAGTTTGTTTCCACTGTAGAGTAAGAAAAACAACAGAAATCAAAGGAAAAGAAGGTCATTGAATTAGGTTGTTGGGGCGATGCTTTATTTAAATCACCATATCAAAAGTCAGATGATGCAAATTTCAAAGCATCATAAATACTCACTGTTCAAAGAGTTTCAAGATTCATTTGCAGACAGCAGTTTCCTCATTTTGTACTTTAATTTAGAGCTGTCAATTAATATAAAAGATAGGGGTTAAGTTGAGGTCCTGAACATGAAAAGAAAAAATAAAGAAGCAGTCAAAAGTAGGATCCCAGCTTTTCTTTAAAAAAGAAAAAAAATAACCCTTAGAGATTCAGGAAGCTCTGGATGGGGTGGTGCTTCGATGTACTCGAGAGCCACACCTGCACAAATGTTTCATGGGACAGTTATTAGAAGGAAACCTTTCCCACGCTCTCATTACTCATTTTTACATCTAAATGGTTGCACATGAACTTCTTCAAACACGATACATTTCAGACATTAGTGACCAAAAGGTGTTTTTGGACTAAAAAAAAGCATTAAAACATGTCTCAAGCACAGTTGTGTACACTTTGCAATTTGATGTTGACCCTTCTATTTTTTTGCTCTCTCCTTTTCTTTTCCTTATTTCATCTGATGTCATCTTGTGTCTCTGATAATCCAGCCATGGTCTGTATTCAATGGCCAATATGTTGATATCCTACTTTTGGTGTAACAATATTGTTGTAAAGTGACAAATGCAATGATGGCTCTAGGAATGTGAAATAATGTCAATCTGCCAAAAAAAAAAATCAAAAACCCTATTTGTAAAGGTAGGAAAGTTACAAAGTGCTACTTTGATGGACTTCATATCCACAATAGACGACCTCCAGTGGAGCAAAAGAGATCCGCAAGACTGTAGGTATCACTCTCAAACAAGAACTCTAAAACTTAGCTAGTGTAAAACTAATTTATAAGCTACTAAAACTTCTAAGAAAAAGGGTGTCCAAACTTATGCTTTTGATCCTCTCTCTACCAAATTAAAAAGATAAATATCAGACAGTAATTCTCTTGTCACTTATTTAATCGCAGTAACAACAATCTTGCCAAGGGGTGTTCAAACATTTGCTATCATGTTGCTTTGGCATGCAAAAGTGTTTTTACAACAGCATATAGCCAATCCATTTTTTCCATGAGGTTTACAATTGGGTCAGATATATAATAAATGTCTTTCTATAAGAATTAAAGCACAGTTTCTTATCATTATAAAGTAGAGCCAAAATCCACAAATAGATTTTAGGTATGAGGATGAGAGGAAACCACAAAGTTACAGGAACTATGTCCAAGAGTCTCATGTATCGGCATGCCTAAAAATGATTAAAAACATCTTTTAAAGATGCATAATGTATCACAGCAAAGAGCTGAACAGGAAGAAGAGGAGCCAGTTCTTAAAAGGTACCTGTCGAACATTGGGTGTTTCAACTTTAATAAAATCTTTAATACATCCAGATTTTAATATAAATACTTTGAAAGACATGAGGCGTTCACATTTCCTTCCAAATTTTCTGTGTTCATTCTTTTGGAAAACATGTCATAAAGTGCTTCCATCACCATTAGGTCACCACATGAGTCCATGATCAAAAAAGTTCCAAAAATAAATTTCATTCAGTGATCTTCCACCTAGATTTTGACAGGTCTATGCTATATCTGTCACTTTATAAACAGGTCAATGGACGTCTGATAACTAGCACCGAATGTCACCACTGACACCAACAACAGCTCCAGAAAGTTCTATCAGTCTCCAGATATACTTCCAGAAACGCTTGTTGCAGCTAAAGAGACAGATCTATTTCATGGACTTTCCTTTTATGAGTGTATTAAAGGAGTCAGAGGGGGTTTGTTTAGCACAAGGAAAAGGCATTAGGTGATACGGCGCACCTCATCTCCGCCAAAATCTGCAGGTTACAACAGCTCAGGGAGGGTAAGGAGACTTCCCCTGCACCACCTCCGCCGCCACCCCACGAAAGTCTTCAATCTTGTGAAGCCTGAGGGGCTGAGTAGGTGTTTAATTATTAAAGGTGTTTGAACAAAAGGCTATTCTAAGCCTGCTGGAGCCACCAACTGGACATTCTCCTCAGTATTTGATGGATGACTACCTTCAGAAACAGTCTGCTTCCTTCGCTGTGTTGGTGTTAAATTACCCCAAAAGACTCCCAGAGACCCTCATGTACATTTGTGGTGTTTCACAGACAGAGCAACATGCTGGGATGGCTGAAAAATTGGAGGAAGTTAATGCTTGCCTGTGCATTTATAATGTAACTGAATCAAATTGTCGAGAAAAGGGGACTTGCTGCCAATTTGTTTAGCTGTTAGCCATCATAGAGGCTTTAAATGTCTCTTCATCCAAATGCATACTGTATGGGACTTGCATTAGCATCAGGACAAGTTTTCTTAACACTGCAGTTTCTTGTCATATCTGTTTATCCTGTAAGGTTTGCATGTCAAAGAAAAAAAACTTAAATCCACAAATTAAACCAATATAAGCTAATTGGGAATGAATCAGAATCAAGAAGGTATTGGGCTGATTTGGTGACCCTCCACTATCCCTTTGTGACCATTTTCCACTAGTACCTACAACTCTACCCGCTGGCTTGTCTCTCGATTTAGGTGGTGTTCCATTACAATTAAGGACCCTCTCATTGTGGGTGGCGTCCCTTTAGCGAGGCAGCTCAAATATCTTGTAATGTAATTTGTATACTACACAAACACAGCGGAATAATGGAGGACATTGACACGACTCAATACCTGCTTCCCAGTCTGTGGCTTTTTGTTGGATTTACTCTAAAGGCCCATTTATTCTCCCGTTACGTACGTAATTCAGTATGTCCGTTTCAAACGCTAACGCTCTGAGGCTTTTATTTATCTTTTACATTGGTATGGTTCTGAGACCATACATCCACCAGACAGCAGTGAAGAGTTCAGAGCTCCCTTGAAGTTTCAATGTCAGTTTAAGGCAATTATAATCATGGTAATAGAGGAAATAGTGATAATAAACATTTTCACAATAAGGTGGTTTAGTGGACTGTGGTGTTCTGTGGAGCCATTAAAAATATTGCAGCTTCTTTTTCTTCTTTGCTCCTTTTGCAGGTCGCATGTCAGCCACCGTTTTGATTGTTTTCATTGGTTTTACTGTCTTTATTTTACAATAAATAACTTTGATTGGTCAGGGGTTTTACCTGTACTGTGTATGTAGAGCTGACATTGACATTTCAACGCTCAACACTGCCCCCATGGTTTCCACTGGTAGTACTCCATTTGCTCCATCTGGGTACTCATCCACAAGGGCCCAGAAAATGGACCAAATTATGCATTAAAAGTAAGAAGATACAGAAGTCAGACAGTTTTGTCTGCAATAGGCCTTATAAGAAAATTACCATATAGAGGCAGCCAGATGAAACCATCTAGTAAAGTCAAGGATGCTGCCCAGACTGTCTATGATGGGGTGATATGAAAAAGGCCAAGTATGAGGGCAAGCTAAACGTAGCTAATGCTGGTTTTCTCATTGATAAAAAGGCATGTACTAAAGTTATGGCTGCAAGTTGGTACTTTTAAATATGATGTGCATTTTAGATGGCTGTCTTGAGAATACCAACACTTGAAATTGTTTTGTTGTAGGAAAGGTAGTTTGTTAGAATATCAACATGGAAAGGATATTTCACAAAAAAACATGCAAGATGAGTCCAAAAGTGCTGCAGACATTGCATGAATGTGAAAAAGTAAATAAAATACAAAAAAAACTAATTTTAGTGACCTGAAGGTACATATAAATTGGAAATGTTTTTAGAAATGTGACTTGGTAACATCTTTTCCTGGCCATGGAATTTACTTCCACCATGATAATGACCTGTCCATGATCCCCAACCTCCTCCTATCACAACTTACTTCACCTAACATGCCGTTCCCTCCTTTTATTAATGCTATAAGAGACTTCTGAACCATTAGAGACATGGATGACAAAATCCTGTTCGAATGCACAGATACTCTATAAAAAATACTTGAAAAGGATAAGCTTCTATTGATGAAAAGAAGAACAACATAAGCACAGAAAACAAGTAGTCAAAAAGTGAGACTCTATTAAAGAGTAATGTAAGCAAAGCAACAAACATAAAAGCAAAAGCAACATAAAAGCATCACATAAAAAGACTGGCATCAGGAAAAATTAATAAAACATCAACACATAAAAGCGAGTTTATAAAAGTGAGATTCAGAAGTAATTTATAAGATGATACTGATTCAGTCAACAAACTCACGGTTCAGGCTGCACTAAAGCTCAGGAGCTCTTCCACTCTGGGAATCTCAAGACTTCAAAATCTTCTAAGTTTACATTCAGCATAGAAATTAATTATCTTGGGCGTAAATCACATAAAGCATGACTATGGCCAATTTTCTCTCTTTTAAATCTAAATGTAGGAAGGTTTACTTGGGTTTGCACAGCTGCATGATGTCAGAGGCATTAGCCTAGAACCAAAGAACTGATATGGTCAGGATGGGCAAAGCAAACAGCTTCCCAAGACCACAATAAGGAAAAATGACCCATAGTTATTCTCAAAGAAAGGAGCTTCTTGTACTTTTGGATGACATAACTTTGAAATCTCATCATATTTCACTTTAAGAAAAGCTTTCCATATCAGATAAACAATCCTAACCCTTTTTCACTAAATACACCACAGTGCTCTTACAATAAATGAAGGTCACACGATCCTGACAGGAATCTTCCTCAGGGAGCAAACGCTCCATGAACCTGGCGTTTTCTGCTATTTCCTGATGAAATAAAGTAGTTGTTTGAATTACGACTTAATAACAGGGTTGGGGCAAATTTCTGGAGACGACATAGCCCTGTGGTTGCTGGACTATCGGCTCAGCCTGATGTTTCCACAAATTAAAAATCCTCCCAAAACCTTGTGAAATCCTCCTGTGGTGCACCAATACCTGCTCAGTCAGGACTCCTGGGTCAATAAAATTCCAGGTTGGAAAAATGTTAACTGAGCCTTCGGCATTTTCTGGTTTCCTATAAAAGAAAAAAAAGAAAGAAAAAGAAATGGGGAGCGTCTGGGAGCAGGGTTTGATTTGAAGGATATGGTTCATTTTCCTCACTCTGAGAAATAGAGTTATTCAAGGAAAATAAATTATCCCACCCACTGTCTTTTATGGCATTTTTATAGGACTTAAACCAGGTGACAAACCTATGGCTTATAAATCTGCGCTGGGGAAACCTCCATTCATGTGAGCTAGGTGTAAATGAGCAACATCCATCTAACTTTCAGTTCCCCGATTTGTTTGTGTGATGTATTTCTTCGACATTTATTTTATTTATTATTATATTTAAAACACTTTTTCATGCAAAAAATGGAGATCTCTGCGGAATGACTTGAATTAAAACACACAGATATAGATATTTATAGTTCAGGTTACATATTTTACGTGTGTGTGGTACATTTCATTTGTGGTTCTTTCTTGTGGCCCACCTTGTGCTGGTTTGCAATGTGCATCAGTTGGTTTGTCTAAGCTGTTTTTATTAGTCAAACTTTTATTACTAAAGAAAAGATCTTAACTTGTGTCCTCGTGAAAGTCTGAAACAGAGCATCTATGCTGTTGTGGACAGGAAACATGCAAAAAAAAACTAAAATAAAAAACTTTAAATGTTTAAACCACTTTATTTACTTCATACTGGAGTGGAAGCTTTTTATGTTGTGACCAAAACTGTGAAATTAGTTGTTTTTTAATTAAAATTTCCATGAAGTGTAACATAATACAGCTCAGAGCAAGAACCTTTTGGAAACAGTTTTAGCCGAAGTTGGCTTTTCAGTTTGCAGACATGTAAAACACGGTTTCAGTAAATGAGCAGCAAATAGTGCCTTCTATCTAAAACCCTGGGGTCTTACAACTGATTGAAAGGTGTTCCTTGGCATCAGTGCTTTGATACTGAAACATTTCTATGGGAAATGTTAAGTCATCCCAATAAAAACATTTGAGGTCAAGTTAAAGCATCTTTTCTATTTTCCTGTTTTTTGGTTGTTTTGTTTTGCTTGTTTAAGACTAGGCACAAGCGCTGGCATGATAAATACTGCACTGTTGTTCAGGAATAGACACAAAACTTGGTTAAGGTGAGGAAAAGCTTGAGGTTTGGTTTATGCTGCTTCAGCCTTTTTTGCATTGTAAAGTAAAGCCACTGTTAAAACTTGCTCGCATTGCAGCGGGCAGTTTAAAAATGAGGTTCGACTTAAAACTATGAACAGAAAGTTAATTGTTTGACAAATGAAAGACAAAACAAAATGAAGAGGCCTGTTTCCACTCCTTCATTTATTTTTCATATTCTTTCCTTCTTTGCTTTGTTGATTGGTGGCAAACACGTTACAGTTGCAATTTTTGCTAACTATACATCGCAGTAAAGTATATGCTAATCTTATAGGAGCTAAAAGCGATTTTTTTCTCCGTTAGGTGGCGTACTGTGGAGCTGTCTCAAACCAAAACAAAGCCTGTGTCAATCAATGCCTCTCTACCTCTCCCCCAACCGAAAAACCACACCCCTCTTTTTTTTTTTTTAAAAAGGAAAAACTCCTCTTTGCCTCATATAGTTTTACTTTATTTATTAATTTTAAACAGAGAGCATGTTTAAAATTGTGTAGGCCTAAAAACAGTATAATTATATATTTTTCTAAAACTAATGCAAATATGACTAGTTCAAGATGGGG
>JAVQJG010215329.1:0-14337 GCA_036024015.1 Craterocephalus amniculus
CACACACTCCTAGGGAGAATTTAGAGTGCCCAATTAACCTCACATGCATGTCTTTGGACAGTGGGAGGAAGCCGGAGTACCCGGTGAGAACCCACGCATACACGGGGAGAACATGCAAAGGCCACAGTTTCAAGCCCCTCCTCAGCCAGAATCAGACCAACTTGGGACTTGAACCCACGGCCCTCTCACTGTGAAGCTGCAGTGCTAACCACTACACCACCGTGCAGCTGGGCTGAAACAGTGAAACATTATAAAACTTGCACAACTACAGCTATCCAGATCTTAATTTACGTACTCCTTACCCCTGCCCGAATCAGGCAAATTATAAAAATTTGTGGGTGGAAAAAACACTACATCCCAAAATATTTGATTAAAAAGTCGTTTTTGTCTCATTTATAAATTCACTCTTGGTTTTATACCATTTTACATTCAGTATTCCATACTGGTTCCATAGACTTTTTTACCCCTCCACTGGGGATTTGTGCCAAAGACAAACTATTTTTGATGAGGTATTGTTCCAAATAATAATAATACCTCATTAGTACTTAATAATTAATAATACTTAATACATGATACTTAATACAAATTTTAGTTAGATGTATTTGCATAAAGCTCTATGATAAAATTAGTGGGAGAAAATGAGATCATAATTCCCAGTAACACTACAGAATGCTGTTGCTGCCAGTGGTGAAGTGAATGGTTTGGTTTTTGTGGGAATTTACGGTTTTTACTTGTGATAAATTGAGGAAACTTTCTGAAACAAAACAAAAAAAAGTAGTTAAACAGATTAAAAAACTAAGAAAAGAGCCAAGCCTCTGACTGCATGTCTCCGCTTGCTAGGAGGGCGTTATGGATACAATGAAGTAGCTATGATACCAGCTGGAGCCACACACATCCGCGTCACCGATAACAGCAGGAGTTTTCTCGGTAAGATTCCACACACACATGCATACACATGCTTGACAGGAGAGGCTCAGAGGTCCCAACTGGTTTCTTGACCCACTGTTTGTTTTCTAAGCAACACAATCACCAAGGACGTCTATTCTGATACTTGTTTATAGGATCTAAATAAAACAGGCCCAGAAATGGCACATAGTGTGGTTTGCAGAGGGATGCTCAGAAAGACTGTGTGTAACCACTGGGGCAAAGCAGGTGAAGGTGCTCATTTCCATCTCATGTCATGGAAAATATCTTTCCCTTCACTGAGGAGAGGCTGCCTTATTTAACATGTTGGCGTATTTTTGCCTCTGACAATTGTCATCTGCTTCAACTTGACTCATTTATATGGAAAGTTAGATGCTATCATTTCTGTTATGAAATGTTAGAATCATTTCACACAAATTCCTTCTCTCATTTCACTTTCTTCCTTCATACAGCATTGCAGAACGGGCACTCTCAGTTTCTGATCAATGGCAACTGGAAGATCAGCATCCCGGGCGAATACAACATTGCGGGGACCAAGCTGCTGTACCGACGCTCAGCAGACACCTGGGAGAGCTTTGAGGTGCCGGGACCAACCCAGGAAGACTTGCATTTAATGGTAAGGATCCCTGCAGATGCTGGCAACAAGACATGAAGGGCCTTTTTTTATAAAGTTTGTAATAACATCACCCACACCTGAAATATAACAAAACGCTATTCATGATGTACAATTTGGGATCTTGGAACTGTTTTCAATTTGCTTATAATGTCCTTAAAGACATTTATAAAGCAAGTCACAGAAACTAAAAGTCAGTGAGCATTGTTTTAAATTCAGCTGTTAGCATGTGAAGCGCCTGCTCTGGGTATTAAAATCTGGCCTTTTTCTGTGAGGAAATGCTGGGATGTCTGTTTTATCACAGTCAACATTGTGCAACACTCATACCTACAAACTACATAACTATAAAATGGCATGAGCTTACAGGACACCATTTAGGGAGTGGGGTTCACAGTCGGACACAGCCAAGCCAAGAGAACTGGAGCTTGGGTTAATACCTTTATATTTAAACCTAACTACAAATGTGTATGACTTGCAATAAAGTTTTCAAAGGAAAAAAAGAAATAAAGAATTAGTAAATAAAAGAAACCTAACTACAGCTCTTTGGCTTGAGGCTTCCCTTTTTTAATTGAATTGAACTGACATGAATTGTATCAATGAAATCAAAATGAAGCAGGGATAACTTTTCACTGGAGGATGAATTTAATTAAATTTCCAATATTAAAATTTCTCTTGATAGTGGGAGAAAGTTCATGGGAACTTTCAAATTGAAGCTTTTGGAGTTCTCAGTGCAGGTGAAGGAGCCAATCAACAGGATTAGGAGAAAAAAAGGCAAAACATGTCACTTATTAGAGAAAAAAGGCAGATTTATGGAGTGGCCAAACTACCAATTTTGAAACGTTGTTAAAAAGAAGTAATGAATGGAAGGCCAGAGAGGAAAGCTTTTGCAGGTAATGGCAGGATTTCTTAATAAAATCGCTACACAGCATTTATCCAAGCAAGGATCCTCCCAAGCAGAAAGCTGTTTCATTGTCAAATACTGAGGGATTTTTTCAACATGCAAACTGTCATAATCACTTAAAAACAAAATGCTAGATGAGACTAAACTGGAACGGATTTAAAAACATTTTCGGAAACTCAAACTCCGTCATTCGACAGATGATTGAAGTTAAAAAACAAAACAGAACATGGGAATAGATGTGAGAGGAGTTGGAGAGAAAGAGCTCATTATCCAAAGTCTTATCTAGTGCAGGGAATGCGATGACATGGGAATGGCAGGCTGCCAGTGGCACAGGATCACTAACAGCATCACTGACGGTGAAGTTGCTGGACAAATCACGGACCCTGTAGAGCTGTACTTTCCATTCAGCGTCAGTAACCCTAAACCAGGACTTCCTCAAGGCTAAAACATTAAGTGCAGCCTAATGACAAAGTAAGACAATAGAATACAGCTGCATACTGACTTAGAGAAACTGGCCGTGTCCCAAGACTTTTAGACGTGACTGGAAATGTAAATGTGTGCAACTACAAAGTTTATGCTGCACAGAAAAGAAACTGCAGCTCCTCCGGCCCGTCTACATGCTACCATGTCTTCTCGTGCTCAGGTTCTGGCCACTGACACAGACTCAGGGATTGAGTATGAGTACTGGCTGCCACGAGACCATGGGAGGAGGAGCCCTCTGCGACAGGCCCACCACTCTACCAACTACTTCCCCTGGAACCAACCAGCCACTTCAGCCACAACCACCACCACCACCACCACCACCACCCGGCCTCCGCCAGTCACCACCCGGCCCAGCTGGTGTAAGAGCTTCGTTTATCACCATTTACCTTGGTTTCTTTTATCTGTTCCCAGATCGCCTTTGTTTCCTTACTGTTGTCCCTGTTAGGTTATTGAACCTTTAATCATTGCACCTGACTACCTAGAGATGGCTGTGTGTGGAAATCCCAGCAGATACTCAGACCTACAGCCGTGCCGCATTCAAAGACTTCAATCTCCTGTCTTCCTCATTCTGATGCTCAAGTTGAACTTCAGCAAGTCGTCTTCACCATGTCTACGTGACTAAATGCATTGAGTCGCTTCCATGTGATTGGCTGATTTGATATTTGTATAAACAAGTAACTGACCATGTGTACCTGATAAAGTAGCAACTGATTGCATATTATCATAATGTGGGAAATAGATGTGTAATATGTACTTTGACTTTCCAGAAGTCACCAAGTTCCTGCTGCTATATATTGCCATCCTTTCAAGCTAAGATTAAGAAAGTAGTGTATTTCATTGGCAACAAATTAGGTGCCTCCAAGTAGCACAAATGAACCAAGATCAAATCAGGCTCAGAGTGAAAACATCTGATGTCTGAGTGCCGGGTTAGAGACGCTCCGCTTTCAGGTCACATTTGATTTCAAATTGTTTATCTGCATGCTGACCTCCTTATTGCTGCTGAGGAATGCAGCTGCTTTATCTCCCCCGATAAGCCTGTAATACTGATGTGCTGAATCTCTCCTTAGCTCCTTACATACTGAAGTCACATGGAAATCTGCACACTGCCCGAGAACTCCATCCTGGATTGCAATAAATCTAAGTAGCCTCTAAGATAATATTTTCCAGCTGGTGGATTTCTGCCGAGCAGAACTGATCCCATGTTGTTGTCAAAAAAAAGGTGTTGAGTGTTACGATATCTTAAGGTCATGATTTATCTCGTTGGAACAGGAGATAATGAGGTTATGATCACCTTTAATCTAAAAACACAGGGAGCTCTGCTGCCTGTTTTCTGTCAGAACGCTGCCAATGATGGCGAGGAGCCACTTCCTTCTTTGGAAACAATCCCACATTTCCACACGTGTGTAAATCTACGTTTTATAGGCAACATAAACAATTACTGATAATTGACACAGTTTTCCTAAATGTTCCCATGTGTTCACTCCTAATTTTTCATAAGGTACATCAACAAAAAAAACTCAAAGAACCATTTTATTTAAAAAACTGTGACAATGTCTTATTAATCATATTTTGAGAAATTTTCTCTTTTTTTATCGCGGATCAAGCTTTATTTCTGTCATTTGCTGTGATCATTGCATGAAAGGCATACAGAGTTCAAATTTTCGATAAATTATAGTTATTTGACTGTAAGGGAATTATACAGCACATGTCAGTAAAGACATCACTGTGTTGGATGTGCAGCTCATGCAGCTCCAGGCCGTCCCAACCACCGAGCCAGCTTTCTTCATCAGTTTACAAAACGTGTTTGGTGAGAGACTTTCCGAAGTCCAAATGAAGACAGAAAGGTGCAGGATATGTTCCTGCAAACAGTCATCACCCTCAAGGAACAAAGTATTGATTTCTTATGAATCAAAAATGTTATTTATCTTGTAAACTAGTAAAAAATGAGAATTTCCCTACAGGATGAATTTCTGTTTTTCTATGATTTTGCATCAACAGATGGTGTTCCCTGTTACTCAGTTTTTTTTTTTTATTCTATCCTGCATCCTCATAGCATTCACACACTCAGCTCGTGTTGATTCTTCGGTTGTGTCTCTGTGAGGATTTAGTGAGTAAGCTTTGCAGTTTGGGACCAGAAATCACTTGATGTTTTACCTTTTTAAAAACCTGAGGCCCCTCTTGTTTTACAGGAGAACAGATGGAGACTTCATCTGAACTATCTGAACTAGAACCTCTGTACTTTAGTTCTGCTTCATTTGATCAGAATTAGCTTTTGCAGGGATGACGTTCACAGCCACAACTGCATTATTCCATTATTCCATTCATAGTCACCCTGAAAGGTTTTCTTCTTTTCTAGGAGAAACATTTTCCATTTGTTCAATGAGCCACCTTCATTTAGTCTTCCCTAATAACATTTGATATTTACACAATTTAATAAATCTCACAAGTGTTCCCTTTACTATGACTCAGAAAATATTCAAATGGACCTCATGGTTGCAGATATGTACTCCTTTAATTATGGGTATAATTTTTTTAGAGTAGTCACATGGTTCAGAGGGTTAAGCAGTGTGCTGTGTTGGATTCACACAGACCTGGTTCTGGTTAAGATGCCAGCTGATCTGTTGGAAAAGAGGCCCATTAAAAACCCTTAGAGCAGTGGTTCCCAAACTTTGGCTCGGAATCCCGAGATCATTTCAGGGGGTCGCCAGATAATTGTTAAAAACGCATAACCTATATTTTCAAATGAATTTGGAATTTTTATCATGGCTGTCAAAATGTATCCATGAACGAAGAGATGAATCTAAATGTAAAACCTCAATTCTTTAACACATTTATGCATAATTCCACATTAATCTTCCTTTTTTTATGAAGACAGACCATTTTCAAGCCTTATATTTAGAGGATCCTGCAGGATGACCCATCTTATATTTAATTAATGATTGTCATTTGTTGTCAAAAGTTTGGGAAGCAGTGCCTTAGAGGATACTGTAGTTTTATAGCTTTTATTTGTGAAACTGGACTTCAGGAAGATACTGCGGGGATTTGTAAGGAAGTTGTTTAATTAGAATCAGATAAGTAATGAAAAGATCTCACCAGAATCACCTTTAGCTTTGTATTTGTCTTCTAGTTTTAAGGCATCTGAAGCCACCGCGTCAGTCATTTCACCACAACCACCACCAGCACCCTCATCAGCCCATAAGTCGCCTGGAGCGGGAGGAGAGCCATAGAAACCGCCTTCCTCAGCCTTCGCCCGGAAGTAAGCAGAGTACCTTTACTCCGCAAAGAACAAGCCCCAACCCCCCCTTACCCACCTTCTCAGTCCCAGAGCACAGTATGAGCACAGGTTTAAGTTCCCTGCAGCAGATGTCACCTTCCTCTCTAACTCCCAACTAGAGAGATGTGTCAACCAGTCAGTTAATTCCAGTTAAATGTGCTTAGTGTGTATTTCATGTCTGTACATCTGAGCTTACCTCTGCCTGCTTTATCCCTCAGGGCATTGTGGAAAATGCCTAAGGATTAAAGGTCGAAGGGAACGCCAGAGACAGTATTGCCAAAAGGACTTTGGTAAGATTTATTTGAATCTTTGTTGTTTTTTTTTTAACTTTTAGACATCAGGCTAATTGTTTACAATACTTTCTGCTAGTATTTCGGGCCAGGGTGATGGAGAAGCTTTACACAGGCCAGGAGACTCGGTACGATGTTCAGATAATCCACACCTACCGGAACCGCTTCCACCTGGAGCACCGGGAGTTCCTTTGGGTCCCTAATGTGTGCGACTGTCCTCACATGGAGAAGGGGAAACAGTACATCCTGATGGTGCGTCGCCACATTAACTACGAACACACGCTGAACCGCATCCTGCTGGAAGAGGATAGCTACGTGGTGCCATACAAACCCAGAGAGGATGAACTGCTGCGGCCGCTCGAAAGGCTCTGCAGCAACAGAGGACCCAAAGAAGCAGCAGAGCAGAGAGGAAGAATCTAACCTGCAGCTGTTTGCCAAAGAATGAGGCACGTCGTGTTTAATCCGCCATGTTTCATTGTGGATCGTACTGATGCAGCCAGGAGTGTGGCATCGCTGGAGAAAGATGACAGCTGCAACATGGTTTCAACTTTTTCTGAAACTCCAAAAGAACTCCACATTTATTTAAAAGCCTTACCAGTTTAATATTAAATAATGAGTTATAAATACAGCTTGACCAGCTTATTGTACCAGATAGAGCACTTTAGGTGGATGCTTGTGTCCACCTTAAACAAATACCAAAGAGAAGAACATTGACTGAACTTTTTGTTGTTGTTGTTATTGCTGGTTTTCCACAGCAGCAAGTTATTTTTAATATTGTTATAATCTGTGTGTTGTGTGTGAAAACTTACAAGAAAAATCCACCTTGAAAAAAAGTCTGTATTCAATGCCACATAGCAAATTATCCAGATTTATTTAATGTTAAAACTTGTTTATGTATTGAGTTTGTTCAGATGCAAATATTTTATGTGATCTATAAATGTAAGCGTAAAATCTGGATGAGGGTTGGCCAACACTGATGCAGGTTGGAAATTTGGCTTTGAATTTAAAGGCCATTGCATAAATCTGTACTTTTCATAGTTTTTTAATCTTTCATGTGACAAAAATTGTTATGCACAGAAAGTTTGCACATTGATCTGATTAATCTAACTGTGATGGACATTCACAATATGAGTTCAAATGAAGCTTTCAAGCAATACAAATGTTTCTGGTCGTGTCAGTAACACAAAGTAGCAAAAAGGATCGGCTCCAGTCAACCTGGCGTCCGGAGGTACGGAGTCATTCAGGTGTGTTCAGGATCACCAAGATCCAGTTTGGTCTGATGGAAATAATGGAACCGCACATTTTACATAAGACCTGCATCCACAAGTTATTTCCAGTTATCCTGTATTCCTTACATTATTTGTAATAAAGTGCTTGTTGCAAAGAGACAAAACTTATCAATTTGTCTTATGTAATTTACCAGCCTACATGATATTTAATGACTTCCTTCTTTCATTTTGCTAAACTGTGGCATCATTTTTTTGCAGTGGGTAGACTCTGATGCTTTACACTAGCTTTTTGTTTTAACCCTTTGAAGCTAAACCCAAGAAAGAGTGGAGCGAAATAAGCAACATCTTTATTTGGCCCTTTAAAAAAAACATGAAATAAAATAAAATTAACAAAAGTATTTTTTTAAAATGTATATGGCAAAATTATTTTAGTCCATTATTGTGTTATTATTGTAACAACCAGGGGCAGAAGACAAGTATCTGATAATGTATGACAGCGTTGTGGGCCAGGTTTTTACCATAAATTGATGCAAAAGGTCTGAGAAACTGCATCCCAATATAATACATACAGCAAAATGCATTGTTTTATTGTATGGAAAGTATAATTTGACTGCAATTCTTTTGAGAAAGTTGTCTGTTAATCAGTTAAATTGCATGTTTATACATTCAGAGTATCTTATTTACTCTCAAACCTCATGAAGATGTGCCAATAAGTTTCTTTTTCTCCGTCCTCTGTGAATGATTATAACTCACGTAACCAGTGGCCACACATTGATGCAAATAACAAACCAGACATAACAGCAACATTTGTAAGAAAACATTGTATTTACACAAACAAAGAGGACAAACTTTACATCTACAACAAAGAAAAAAACTACATGTAAATACAAATAGTAGAGCCGTACATATTTATCTTGTACTGAGCCAGATTTCTGCTCGTTAACTTAAAAATCGCTTTAAAAAGTCATCGCAGACATTTTGCTCAATTTCCCTGCTGGAGAGCGGAGAGCTCTGGAAACTTATCAGGTTCACATATCTACATAAAGGATGGAGAGGGACTAATTTGGATCCACAACATTTTTCTGCTCAGCATCCTATAACACGACTACTTCATCTGAAGGCATGAGACAGAAAATGTCTATCCCCTGTGAAATTGCATTAATTGTTCTTAAAGTTTTTTTCAGCACTTTAATTCTTAAATTTTATTGATTGTAATAAACCAAATCCATTGTAAACAAGATTTAATTCCATCTGGAAATAAAGAATAGAAGTGAATGATGAACTGTAAAGCAACATAATGCAAGCGTTAGATTTATAACCACATCTCATGCGTTGACGTTTCACAGCATCATGCATTTCTGTGTAGCTGCCTCTCAGTCGATCTACAAAAACCCTGCCAGAGTTTAAAAACCAGTCCTGTAAAACCAAGCAGAGTCCATTTGGTCCTGGGATCTTGGACACATCAGGTCATATTTGAACACATGAACACATCTTTCTTTGGTTTGTTGTTGATAAGAAACAGAAGCTGCTCAATTAACAGTTAATGTGTGAATTGATCAAAATATCGGATTGAATTTGTTCCGACTGCATTTTCTGGTCACTCAGTGAAATAAAGCTCAAACAATTATTTTGTGCAACTACAAAAAATTAATATCACATTAATTTAATATGTAAACAAAGAAATGTAAAATAAATAATTGTGGTTTTACCAGGAGTTATTAACAATTTATCACCTGGAAATGTTCAATGATTTATGTAAACAGTTTGTTTTGCAGCTGCTTTGTTTATTGAATGAGCTATGTTTGACTACTTCATTATAACCATGACTGTGTTGTGCAAAAACACGACGTTACAGACGGTATGCTGTGTTCACTGAGATAAATATGGACGCTACACTTGTTGGCGTGTTTCAGTTTCAAGCTGCCGTGCAATCAGAGACAATAAAAATTCAGATCTAACATTGTCAGTCTGTTGTTTATATTCAGTGATAAGTCAGTTGTGACATGACCGTTCAGACTGAGGTAGCTTTGAAAAAGATCGGATGTGTATCCGATTTACACTCGTACCACATATGAAAGTGGTAATTTGTGTTGTTCAGACTGTATGAAAAGATCAGATATGAGTCACATACAGTTGCAAAAGAAACCCCAGCTGTCACAGAAATAAGCTGAAACTGACGATAGTAATAATAAATAAAATTATGAAAATCATGACATTGTTTCTGAATTTTGGTTAAATTGTGTGTGTTTTAGAACACAAGCAAAAATTATGAGAAATTATATGTTACATCACTCATAAACTAACTGCAATCAGGTGTTTCCTGGAATTCTCCATCAGACTTCTACACCTGTCCACAGGTATTATGCCCCCCTGCTCATCAGTGCTCTCATTGGTCCAGGACCATATTGTTTTTTGTTTTTTATTATAATTTTCTTTTTTATCAGTTTAAAAAAACAGTGTCCTATTTCACAAAATTTTAATTTTATTTATTATTTCTTTTTTCAGTATACAGTTATTGAAATTACTACTAAAGATTTGGCCTTTTCTTTAATGGAAAGGTAAGAATCATTTTGCAGACAACTGTATATGTGAAACAGAAACAATATGTTTCCCCAAGGTCCCCAAACCTGGTGCCACCCCAGTTAATCAGACCATTAATTTCATATAGTGTTATATGTCATCATATTGTAAAAATATCCGAATAAAACAAAACACTTTGAACTTTTACTTGCATTCAATGGGAGATGATTACCGCTGTAGTTTAATTAATTTTGCAGCTGTTGCATATTTTTTATATGAAGGCTTCTTACATTCAACATGTTTCAGTAAATGCTACTTCTTACTAAAAAGACATTTTACATGGTTTTTTTTTACTTTTGAAAGATCTGTTCATGCTCAGAACTGTCAAACGTTTGTCTAAGATCAGAGGACTAACAAGATTCTCGGTTTCAGGATGATTTCTTTACTTTTCAGGGAAAATAAAATGCATATAAATGTTTCGGATGTGGTTCTCTGTAGCGTTAGTACAGCAAATGTCTATAAATCTTACCCTTTTTATGACAACAGATGTCTAAATACTGCAAAAAATAAAAATGAAATGGTAAAAAAAAACTTAAAATGATCCATCTTTACTCCTTTGTCTTGTTATCCGACATGATAAAGAGAGATAGTTCACTCCTTCTGATCCCTTTGGCAATTCATTCTGTGACTGTTTCCAAACCACAGTCACATCCCTGTAAGTGGTTGATTTCAGGCCATCAGTCATGTGACGTCGGGGCCAGTTTTTCACATATCAACAGGACACCGAGTGCTGAGTCCTCATCCTTTCACACCAACGTGAGTCTTTGACCCCTGACTCCAATAACTTCCACTCATAAAAATGTCCGCCAGCAGGGCACAATGGGGAGCTCTGAGTCATCTGACCCCTACCCCACATTACGTCATGTTCGCTTTCCTCCTGCATGGATGCTTCTGATACCATCAGACGCTGACGCTGACGTGGCGGCACGACGCGGACCGTCGTTTGATGCGCGAGCGCCGAGGTCTGGACTCGTTCTGACAGCTGCACAGAGGACCCAGCAGCAGCCAGAGGTAGAGGATCACGCAGGCCCAACAGGATGATATCTTCACCCAGAACGTAGACCAGCTGCCGTGGGTGAAGGTGGTCTCCAACACTGCTGACTCGTAGCTGGAAGACAAGAGTCAGCTTTACTGAAGAAACTGCACTTTTATCAATGAAAAAATATTAAAGGGCTGAAATTTCTCAGACTAACCTGAACCAGTTGGTGAGGGTCATCATGACATACAACGAGGCCAAGAAGAAGACAAAATGGAAGAAGAAGTAACTGTATGCCACTCTCTGGGTCTCGTTGTGAATTACCCTCTGACAGCCTTTGTCGTCGTCATCCACCACAAACTCCTCTTCAGCTGGAAAATAAAGGAGTAAAAATGTCTCTAAATAAAAGCTCACAATTACCAAACTTACTTGTGTGAAGTGGAAAAAGTAAAATCTTACTTCAGCCACATTACTACTCAGCACTAAGCTATGTGTATAATCATTATGAAAGGAAACACCACCTTTAAATAACTGCAGATGTGTTACAGCAAGAATTTCATGTTCTATGAAATGCAGAAGGGTTGTCCTGGCAATAATGGTGTCAAACCAGTCCAGGGATGCCACACAGACATGCCTGGACACGCCCAGGCAAGTTGACTTTGTCATCAAACATCACATGAGAAAATGTTCTGCCAAAAATAAGCTGCAAGGACTCCCAGACCCTGGCAGTGAGAAAACCATCATCTTTTCTCACTGGCCTGGGAGAGCAAAACATTTTTTGCAAAACAGTTTATGTTTTGACTGCAGATAAACTCTGGCTGCATAAACTGCAATGATCTCTAGAGCCTTTCTCACTCCAGTGTAGTTTTGACTCATATCTTGCAGTGCATTCATACCAGGATAGTTTGGGGGACCTGTCCGATTGGGCAGAGAATTCTGATAATTATTCCACTTTTGTTTGGTTTTGTCTGCTTTTATAGTGCACTTTACTGAAGTGGACCAAACCACCTTCACCACATCACACAGGTACAACAGCTGCTCGCCAGGGAACAATACTCCCAGAAACAACCAGCAAGAAAGAACACTCCTACAAAGGAACCGGACCATCAATGGAAATGGGCCAGGGTTCATTTCGATTGGACCAAACAGCGCCAGTGCCTCAGTGCACACTAAGCTTTTCTCTCAGGACTTGAGCTGATCTTATCAACTCTTGAGAAAGTGTTTTAAGAGAACTTGTCTTTTGAATTGCTGCTATTATAAGGTGAAATTGATCAAAATAAGGAAATTTGGGTGCAAAAATGCATCAACATCATAGGTTTTATGGGAGGACATGGCAAGGCAGTAAAAACATGTAGACTATGAAGAACACCCTGACCCAAAGTCTCCTTTTTCCATTAATCAGAACGTTGTTTGTTGTAAATTTTACAACAATAATCTGTTTATGATTACAGTGCACTGTGTGCTTTTAGGAGTCATATAAAGCATGTTGTGTGAGTTGGTACAAACCTGCTTCCTCTTCAGGGCAGCAAAAGCAGCATGTTGCCTTCTGGAACTCGTAGCGATAAACTTTGATCATCCAGAATGGGCCGAACGCCTCGGCCAGGTAGGAGGCTTCATTACTGCAGAGGAATAGGTTTTACCTTCTTCCAGTCAAGTTTTATGATCAACAGTTTGTGTTGCAGCATTTTATGAAAGTTTGCGTGTGCACTGACCATGCAAAGAGGACGCAGCAGTACATGATTGCAGCTCCAATTATAGCGACGGCGTTGCCTTCGTTCTGGATGCCATCTTGTCCCACGTTGGGGTAGCAGACGGTCATGTTCATGCCCTGATACACCACTGACACACAAAATAACAACTTGATGAGACACTGCAGGCTAAAACAGGGAAACTGGTGTATTTGGTGAGAGTTTGTTCATGAATTGTGTTAAATAAATCAAACCAGCAGAATATTTACAGTGAAGGATGCTGAGATGTGTCATGTTTGGCAGAAATAACCCTTTTCTGCACATGATCAAACTTCTACCAAACATATAAATTCATTCATCCATCATATCACACTAATTCTAAGTGTGGCTTTAATGTGTATTTTTAGTGTGAACAAGCAAAATAAACTCAAGAAAAAAGTAATGGAAATACAAATATACACAATACAAGCATTAATACTAATAATTAATTTACTCTAATTACATTAAAAATAAGCAGTTGTTTTTGTTAACTTCTTCGTTTCATCATTTTTTAATATTTATCATCAAATTTGTAAACACAGAAGATCATTTTTAAAAACAGAAAATTGTTTTCATTGTCAACTCATGACTCGCTCTGCTAGAATTACAAACATAAAAAATATTAATTACCTTTTAATACTATACATTTGTTTTTATTTTTATCTAGAATGATTTGCTCTAATCATGGAATGTTGCAAATAAAATCCAATAATAAGTAACATTTTAAAAAGAGAAATATGATCAAAAATGAAAAAAGTTTAAAAAAGACAATATTTTTAATTTATATACAAGTAAAGATCCCTATCAAGTCTCTGTCTCTGTCCTGTTATGAGTACTGAGGTTGAGTTATGCTGCTTTTAATGCATTCATGACTGAGAACATCAAGGTTATTTTTTACCAACAATCATTAGTTTACCGGTTTGTTGTCAACGACAAGTTTCCCGTCAGTATTTATTTTAATTCACTGAAGACGGAAACTAGAACATTTGAGATTTCAAAGAAAATTACCACGGAGAGATTTACTTAGACCCCTCCCTGGGCTGCCACCTTATCGTGGTGGAGGGGTTTGAGTGTTCCAATGATCCTAGCGGCTACAGGTGTCTAGGGGAGGAACCAGACAAAGAGCGGCCCAGAGACCCCTATGATGACTAAAACAAATGGACCACAGTTTCCCTTGTCCGGACGCGGGTCACCGGGGCCCCCTCCTGGAGCCAGGCCCGGGGGTGGGGCACGGAGGCGAGCGGCTGGTGGCCGGGCCTTTGCCCATGGGGCCCGGTCGGGCTCAGCCCGAAGAAGAAACATGGGTCCCCCCTCCTGTGGACCCACCACCCATGGGAGGG
>JAVQJG010215377.1:0-41737 GCA_036024015.1 Craterocephalus amniculus
TTCCCCCCCCCCCTTACTAAAGAGAAGCCTACAGGTTAAAGCAGGTGTGATAATGTGCATTAAACAGTTTTATAGATAATATCCATCTTGTTCTTTTTAAATGCTGTTTATCGAAAAATAAAGACATTTCTAATTGACTTTTTAAAATGGCAAAACACCTACAGCATGTACCTGAGATGAAGGAGGAGGAAAATATCATGTTCAAACCTGAAGATCCTGATTTACCTGTTGCTACGTCTCATGCCACGTGATTGGAAAAGTGTGTTATTTACGGTGAAGTAAATTCAGAGTGCTGAATTTGGCGTACATTTTTATAGAGACATTTTATTTCTGCTACTGTGCTCCTCATACATGTTAAAAACAGTTTGTGGTGGAACTTTAACCTGCAAGTTGCTCTTTAGCTCGAGTTACCTCCCCTCCCTTAATGAAATCACAAAGGCAGTACTGGGAACCTTCAGTGTAACCTGGACACTCCCGCCAGCCCCCATGCCAGACTCTTGGCTGGTCCTGGCTCTGGTGGGGTTCTCCTACCTGAACTCTCCCCCAGGTGGAGGAGCGGAGGTCCAATCAGCAACCAGAAGATGAGCATACTATTCTGTCCTGAGTGAAGCTGATCGTCGCTTCGGCTCCGTTATGCCTGTTCACTTTCACTTTACTGGTTGAAAGTGGAACCAATCAGAACCCTCAATGAAGTGCTTCCAAGAGATTCTAACCAATCATTGAGCCAGAACAGTTCCTGTTCCCCAGGTGAGCGGGCAGAATAGATGCTATAAACACTGATGTCCTTGAGGCTCTCTAACACATGATCTGACTCCAGGGTCCAGACCTGGATCTGGTGCCACGACCTGATGGTTACCCCTCAGAGCCCTGTACAAGGTCCACATTTTACTATGTTATTAGGAACAAAGGAGAAACCTGAGACCCACTAGTAGACCTGCAGTCTGGTTGTGGAGACCGGAGAGCTTCATATGTTAAAGGAGGATTTAAAACTATCATGAAATTAGTTATTTAGAAGTTTATTAAGCCTCAGAATAAAAGGAACACATTTGTACTTTTATTTTTTAATTGTGTTTACCTGTATTACCTGTAAGGAGTTAGTCTAAAGGGGGATTAAAAGCCTCCCATCAGGTGAACTGGATCAAAATCTTCCTTTGTGGAGAAGATGAGTGTTACTTCACATTTAAAAAGGTATAAATTAGACCACGAAAATGTGGGGTTTATATTTCTTTATGTAAGGCCTTAAAATAATTAAAGAAAGTGGAGAGTTAACCAATTCATTCGTTATTTGCATGGATTTAACATAATTTCACTTAAATGGTAGCCACTTAAGAACTAAGATCAAGTAAAGCACAACTTAAATCACCCCAACTACAGAGTTTTTCTCTATGGCTCACATATAAAAGGCTGAGCCAAACCTATTAGATCAGCTGGAAGGTTTGATTTGAAAAGTTGGTTTGATCTGGGCCAAACACAAACTATAAAAGTATTGTACCTTTGACTTTATTTTGAACTTTAAATTAAATGAAAATATGTTTCAACAATATAAAGATGATTCATATATTAAATCAGGGTTCAGGATCACTCACTAACACCATCCCTGCTTTTCTTCCACTGCATTGGAAATGTGTGCAGACACACATGTTTTCATACAGCTCATCAGTAGAAGCAGAGGGACCAGCTCTTATGTTGGGACTCCATTCACTGTTCAAACTACAATTTACTCATACATTAACTGGCATCTAAAAAGAAAAAAAGAAAATACTCTCTCCAGAATGTTAGACATGAATGGGAGGTTGGATATAGGTCTATGATTAGATTAGACCTCTGGATCAAGAGTCGATTTCTTAAGTAAAGGCTTGATAACAGCGTCTGGAATGGTGAGGTACATATCATGTAAGTAGAGATATGTTAATCAGGTGAAGTATAGACGTATCAATAAAGCGAAAAACTTCCTTAAAAAGTTTAGTTGGGGTGGGTTCTAGTTGAAGGTTGAAGGTTTGGAAGAAGTAATTATTCTGGTCAGAGAGCTGTACGTGACATAAATGGTCTAAACACAAGTCAGGGTCCACAGATGTGTCTAAAGCTGCTGCTGGTGAGTTATCCTTGATTTTTACTCTAACAGAACTAATTTTGTTTATGAAAAAGCTCATAAAATCAGCTATGATTACATGATTTTTATATGATATGTATAAACACAAGTCAAGATAGATAAATAGAAAGACACTGTCACATTATCTGTCCATATTTCCGTTAGTGCTCATGATTTATCAATTATCACAGATGAAATTTTAGCTTCAGTTTCACTGAAACGTTGCAGTTCTGCAGTTTAACACACACGTTCAGTCGTAGGTAAAATGTATCATATTTACTCAAACTTAAGGCAAAATACGGAACTAATCCTGTTAACAGACCGAGCCATTTCTGGTTCTCAAAAAGCTCGAGGAGAAATAAGTCTGAATGACGCAGTAGCTTGTCCTTTTCTGCTTGCCATACTTTCACATGACTTCCACTGCGTGTGACCTACAAGCATTCCTCAAGTTACCGAGCTAGTCTGATAAAATGATACAACTTTAATGGCGAGCCTAACAAAGCAATAATTTGAAAGCACAGCGTATTCTTCGGATTTGTGGCAAGTAAAATTCGCTTTTGGCGCAAACAGCTGACAGTCTGCGCTGTTAGGAAGAGTTTGCGATAAATATTCAGCTGTGGTTTTAGTCAAAGTGCATCCCTCCGCCTGCTGGAGTGGACATACATGGATACAAGTTAACTGATGGCTGAACTTAAGCCCCCGGGCTCAAGAAGGTAAGAATAACACGTTTTACTTCAGGCTGGCTACATCCTGTGGGATATGCCCATAAATAAACAACATAAAAAAGGAAAACCACTATGACGCTATCTGTTGTTCATGAAGTAAGTAAAGATGCTGTCATTTCATGGTTTGATTGTTTTACTGCTGCAGTTTTGATCAGTGTTTGTGATTTATCTGCTCTTGTGAATCAGTTTTTGTCCTATTTGTCTGAATCCCCTGCCTTTTTATATCCTAAATGAATATGTAATGTTGCAGGTGTAATTATTTCTTCCTCTATGATGGATCCAAGGTCAGAGGGGAGGGTGACCCTACAAGAGAAGGAATCTGCTACTTCTACCCCGAAGAGGTCTGATTGCCACAAACTGTCAACTACGGAGATTTTGGTTGATGGGAGTGTGTTGAGGATGATAGCAGGCCTTCCTTGCTTTTTCAGATGGAGTCATGTAACTTGACAGCTGATTTTTCCTGTACATCTCTGTGTCAGACCCCTTTAGACAAGCAGGAGCTGCTGTGCGGTCAGCTGGCCGGGGTGGGCCGCTGTGTCTCCGAGCTTTCCTTCTCTCCAGTACGCACACTGAGGCTTCGCCGCAGCAAGTTTGCCATCCACATGAAGGATGATTTCTTCTGGGTGTGTGGCCCCAGATCGTTCACTAGTGACCTGTAGAGAGTTTTAATAGTTTGTCAAATTTACGTTCTTTTCTGTTTTCTGTTTATCATGGCAGGCTCTGGGCTGCTCAGTGGACGTCCCTACTGTTGGTGTCTGCGAGTTTCTGGATCAGCTTATAAGGCTTTTCTGTTTCTACCATGGTTCTGTTCGCCAGAGCTACCAGGTACTGTACCCGTCTCACGTTTTAATACTGGGTTTGTCTGAATGGGTGGAATTCAAAGTTTAAGCAATAATTGATTAAACCTACAGAAATGATTGAAGAAATGAATACAGGTTGTTCCCTGTAATTAACTTTTCTCTGCACTGTAGTTTAACAGTAAGGAAAGTCTGGCAGCTCAGTGGGCTTACTACCTCTCACACCTGCAGTCAGGACCCTCAGAGCTATACAACACCTTCAGCAGCTTAAGGACCATCGATTCAACTAATGTACGTACAAGATGTTGTCTTAGTTCTGCTTTTTGGCCTGCAGTGGCTTTTCTGATGGTGCTGTATCATAGAGGACAGGATGTGACTGTCCCTGTGTCCTCTGCTGTTGTGTAAGGGCTGGTCTGGCATGATACTCAAAATTTTAAAACCAACCCCACTTATAATAAACCGAGTCACAGTTAACAAAACCAAATGCAACAATTTAGAAATCATTTGTACTTTTGTTTGTCATCAAGTTTCGTAATTTTTGATCCATTACACTATAAGATTCTAACATTCGAGAAAATGTCTGTATGCAGGAGAAAACACTGATTTGTATTCTCACTATTAAGCAGCACCAAATTAAAGAGCCAGTTCTTTAGTTGAAACTCATTTGCACTAAATAAATACCCGCCCGCACCTGTTATATTTGATCTACAAAATTACAACTTCTTCCGGCTTTTTTTTTATTGATCAGTCGTTGTTCTGGGGAGTTGGCCTGCTGTCCTCTAGCAAGTGAACGGGGACGTTGTCCTGGGGGTTTGAACACAAACATAACTAAAGAAAGGTGTGAAAACTTTCTGAATTGCCCCCAAATGGTACGGTCAACAACTCCTGGGGTCAATTCAGATGCAGCAATTACCCCAACAATTTTTTTTTGTCTGTGGGAGGATGCTGGTGTACCTGCAGAAACCCATGCATACAAACTAAACATAAGTCTGAACTATTAACATTTTTGCTGTGAGGTGACAGTGATTCCCGCCACACCACCATGCAGCTTTTCAGGGAAAGTCTTGTCATTAAACTGATGCTAGCTAAAAAAAATAAATAAATCATTCTTTACCTAAGAATGACTCAAAACACTGCAGCCTTTTCTCGTCCTCACTTAATTTAAAATCCCCTCTGGTAACCATGAATTCCTGTCCTGTGGTCTAGATCAACCAAATCCGATACGCCTTAAGAGGTGGATTTTTGATGGATAACTTCACATCTTTAGAGGAACAACTAATGCTGAACCATCAATGCAGATTTCTGTGCAACATATGCTGCCTTCCAGACAAGCAGGAAGCCTGTACTGTCCAGTTACTAACTGAAGTTAGCTGCTATGTATTTTCCCAGGCACTTACTCCTGACCCTGTTAGAAAACATCACAAGATGTTAGAAAGATGGTCAGAGAAAAAGACTTCAGAAAGAGAGCAGACACTACGCTGTGATGTGGATACATTTTTCCAAAAACTATCCTCCAAAAAGCCGAATTGTCCTCTTGCAGTGTAGATAAGTCCAGGTTATGTCACTTCCTTATGAGTCTATATAGCCCTGCATAGTTTTCAGAGGAAAGCTTACTTACAGTATTTCAGCAAGACAAGGATGCATAAGCAGCAACAGCAAGGCCAGTGCCAAGCTGCTCGGCCTGTAGGCCACATCTGTCTCTAACTGCAAACATTTGTTGTGTAATTAATTAAAAAAACAATAAAAGACATGAACATATTCTTGAGTGGATTTGAAATTGTCTATCAGGGAGTAAATAGGAAATCTTGAGCAGCATTTAGCTTAAATTCTTATTGGGTTGGGAAGAGGAAGAGGCGATGCAACAAAGCGGCACACCCACATTTATTTGAAACTTTATTTTCATAAAGTTTATTTTTGTAAACTTTATGGACGCTGGGTTGTATTTATGTACCTGCAGAACACATGGATCTAATAAAAGGTGAAAATGTACTGTCATTAATTGAGTTTTTTTTTTAACATCCCATATCCGTCACACAAAGTCTTTTGGTGTAACCGCTGAAATAAATTTCTATTTGTGACCTTTTTATTTATTATTTTTTCCCACTTGACCCTAAATACAACACATTTTTGTTCTCCCTGCCAGGTTGACCCACTTCTCCTCCTGAAAGCCGCCCTCATCCTTCAGGCGTGTCAGCGCTGCTCTCTAGTGTTAGCAGGCTGTATTCTTTTCAGAGGAAGGTGAGCTGATATTTTACAAATATTCACGTCCTCAAGGACAACCTTTTTAAAAATATTTTTTAAGTATGAATTCTGAAATCGGACCCCTTCTTTCCCCCCGCTCCATCTTTAAGACTTGTTAGCACACAGATGCTGCCAGAGCTCACGATGAAGGTCATGGTTCATGAGAGTGAAACCTACACTAAGGTATGACAAGTTTTATTTGGCATAGTTACATATTTACGTGGATCTGCATCTAGTTTAGTCTTAACTTCTGGCCACATTAAACACTCATCAAATACGATGGAGCATTCATAGTTGAAGTGCAAGCTGTCACATCCCTGAAATAAGACACCTGGGTTTTCCATTCCCCAGGTAGCATACGGCAGCATATTTCTTTGCAGCTGATGATTAGCAGGTTTTGTTAGCACTTAGCAGGCATAACACTTAACTTGCTGCTGACCTCAGCCACAATCACTGCACAAGTCAGCATGATATTTATTCATATCTCATTTTTAGCTCTCTGCTTATAAAAAAAGTACATCTCTTATTTTAATTAATCATCTTTTTATTTCTTAAGGCACATAGGTCCAATGGCCCGAGCACATCCACTTCATTTAGCGGCGCTGTCAGCTCCACAAACGTGTTCCTGACCACGTCTGAGCTCCAGTACCTGCAGTCTGCTCCTGTCGACAAAGATTTTAGGTAGCAACCCCCTGAAATTCACTAACGCCTTCACACAGAGCATTTGTCACTCTTACAAGGTTTTTAAATGATACTTCAGATGCATTTCTAAGGTATTCTGACCCATTCTGAAACGCTTTTTACCCACCAGTTCCCACTCTACTCCACTCAAAGACGCTCCTCCAAAGAGGACCCGCCTCTCCAGAACCTTATCAGACACGCCTTCCACTGAGTCCGAGCCATCCAATTCCAGTTCCTCCCAGTCTCCGCAGAAGTTTTCCCTCAGCCCTCACTTTTCCGAATCGGATAACTCTCTGTTTAGCCCAGCTCCGTCACAGAAAACCGCAGATTCTCCCAACCCCTCCAACGGAAGTACCTCTAACGGCCCTGAGGAAGAGTCGTATTATCACAGCTTTTACACCAGCGGTGGCAGCCAGATTCAGAGCGAAGGAGACAGCTCCGTGTTTGAGGAACACCCCCCTCTGAATGGAGATGGAGACACTGCTCGTGGGACTGCGTCTGACCACAGAAAGGCCGATTCTGGGAATGAGCAGGCACATGACGATAAGATGGTGGTGGGAGATAGCGGGCTTTGCTGTAGGACTGCGAAAGGCCACGAGGCAGAGACCAGATGCCCTCCTCCTCCCTCCTGTGCCTTTGACAGCTTAGATGAGGGCCGACTGATCCCCATGACGCTTTACATGCACCGGGTCAACAGCTTGGTGCTGGCACTGCTGGTGGAGCATCATTTTATGAGTGACACTGCCTCTATGGAGGAAGTGGTGAGGGGAAAAAAAAATATTTCTATGATTCTGTGACTGTGGAAAAAATATGAATTTGAGTACATTAATGCAGTTGTTTGGCTTTTTAATGTTAACATTGAGTATTAGTAGTCAAGCATGTGTTTGTGGTTTGTGTCCAGTATCACAGCAGCTTGGCTTCGCTCAATGGACTCGAGGCCCATCTCAGGAGCATCTCTCCAGGACCCCCAGGTGCTCCAGGGCCCTACTTATTTGCCCATTTTGATTGCATTCAGAGCACCCTGACAAGTAAGGCCACCCTCTTATGCTTCCCATTCTCTTCTTCCCAGGTTTTCACTTTTCTGCTTGAGAAATTTTCAAGCCCTTGCAACTCTACTTGGGGTGCTGCGTAGGAGGGGGTTAGAGGTTTATATTTGTGTTTGCATGTGCTAACGACTAATTAGGGAGACTGTGATCAGTGCTCCTTTGTGCAGCAGACATGCCTGTACAGGTTAATGGTCCTCTGTTATTGTGTGTCTCTGCAGCCAACGTGTCTGGCCGACCAGGGGGAGCCCCAGAGCATCCTTTTGTCAGAGCCACATCACTTCTTCACTCGCATTTCTGTAACACTGAAACTCTGCAGGAGGCTATTATCAGGTCAGCATGGCTGTCACATGGTGGTTGGGGGAGTTCTTGTTCCTCTCCAGTAGAAGTTTGGGAGATTTTGTCCATTAATAATATGCAAGGATTCACATCACATTTATTTTTAACTTTTTTTTTTTTTTCTTAAATTTGCGTAGATCACACTCCAACTCTTTATCATTTGCTCCAGTCTCTTAAATATTTCGCTCTGTTGTTTGTTTTTTTCTTACATGCACTCGCTCTAAAAGCCTGAAATGTAAATTTCTCTGAAACTCTCACGGCAGGAGTGCAAGCACTGCTGTATATGGAACCCGCAGTGTGGCGCAGGAGACTTACTTTCAGCAGCACGGGGGATCGCTGAGGAACTCGGGCATCCCTAACCACCAGGACAGCGCTTTCTCGCTGCCCGGCAAAGCTCGGCACAGGCTGCTGAAACACGGAGTTAACCTGCTCTGATTGGATGGTATCGCCACAACAGCTCTCCAAACATACGAGGAATTGTATTTTAGAAAACATGTAAAGAACCAGCATGTAAGTAAGCTGAGTAACAAATGCAGGAGGTTGTAGAATTTGCTTAAACATGTTGCAGAGTTTACAGATTGTATATAAGAATATGCTGGCCATTGCACTAATTTGCATCGTAAAACTTTGAATTTAAACAAAAAAGTATTATAAATATAAGCTGATTTTTAAATATTAGATACAGGAATTTATGTATAAGATGAGTTCAGTTATTTCACACTTTCTGTTTGACTATAAGTTAATATGCTTTCAGACATAAGCCTTTGTATAAAACTGTAACTGCGTTTTTAAGCTTGTGTTTAGTGCACATAGTTCGCAGCCTTCTCACTGTGGTGCTCTGCTTTCCACTGCAACAAATGACATATTTGTTATCTTCCTTTTAATCTAGACAAAGAGTTCCATGTTATTTTTATATAAATGTCAAACCTCTCCCTGAACTTCTTTTTTCACCTCTAATTAGTTAAGAATATTCCAAAGTGTACAAAGCTTCCTGGCAGCTCTGGTAGGCCACACTGTCCACAGCACTGATTCAAATTAAATAAGTGATCACCTCTGTTTGAGTTTTATGTGAGCATTTTTTATAAAGCCACAGGGATCTAAAGCTATCACTAGCCTGCATGTGATTCTCCACTCGGCTTCCTTTGTTTTCCACCTTCTGCTTAATGCATGGTTCCAAAATGACATGAAGAAATAAATGCAGAGCAGTTTAAAAAGCCTTCTTGCGATTGTAAAACGGTATTATTCGTATCCCGAAGGAATACTGTAAGTTGTAGCAAATGAGATTGTTCTTGATTGTCCATATATAGAGTGATTACAGTCATTAGCTGAGGGTCTGAATTTGAATGGACGAGGTCGATGCGCTTCGGGGCGCCTCATTATGCACGCGCATTAAAAGAAAGCTGTGGGGGTCAAACGGGTGGTTAAGGGCACGGACAAAAAGAGGGGCAGGGACTTTGAGGAGGGATTCAAATTGCAAGTGATAAGTTGCCCCCACTGTCGGTGGGTTATTTAGCACGGAATCCAAGCCCGACGACCCCAAACGTTGGAAAGGTGGCAGCAAAGGATTTAGGATCTCACCATGGACCTCTCAAACTGCCTCTGGATTGCTTTATTTCTTATCTCAGTGACAAGTGACATTGGAATATTTGGTCGAGCGGTGGACTCCCACGGGTTTCTGTCACGATCGTCAAAAACAACATCTGATGTAACTTTACGCATGGACATGTTGAGGCGCGGGACTGCGGAGGCGCATCGGTGCGCAGACCTGACTGCCCCTTGGCTGGAAAACATACAGCAAGCTACCGGGGAAGATGAGACGCTGCTAAAAGTCCGTCTGCGGCCCTTTTCTCCAGGGACCTCGCGGGGTCTAGTTTTCCCTGGAAAGTCTCTTTACAGCCTGGTCAGACAAGTTTACCGCTGCTGTCAAGAAGGAGTAAACTGCAGGGGCGTTAAGGGGATCCAAGGCCGCCTGAGAGGAGGTAAGACGCACACAAAAAAGTAAGATTTAGAATTACCGAAGGGAAATTGGGGAATTTATTTATTTATTTTTTAGAAGGAATGCTGCTCTCCACCGGGGTTGCACAAATATACAGAATCAATGCCAAGGCCTCCAATTTGAGAATGACTCTTACATTATGGAGTCAAGATGTTCTGTTAAGATTATTATAGGTTATGTTAATGAAATGGAATGAGCTTTAATATTAAGCTGACTTGAAAAAAAAAAAAAGGCTACTCATAAAAATCCCTTTAAAATGTATTGGTAAAAAGGAACAATACATAAAAAATGCAGAGGTGGCCACAAGGGGATGTTCCAAGGCTGTTTTGTGAAACTAAGCCATGCCAATATATTAAGCCTAACATATGAAGCCATACAAAGATGGATTTGGTTCATGGCTTAGTGAGATGAAATGATACAGCAGCAATAAACAGATAAAGCAAACAAAAAGTAGTACAGATACGTCCTTTGGCAAAATTATGTCAGGGTATTTAGGGTAAACGAAGTAAGACCTGGAAACATGTTGCCTGTGCTTATGGCTTGATGAATGCACTCAGAAGACTGTTCTATGCATACAAATAACTCAGTTGGCTTAATATCCCCATAAAGAATAGCTGAGATATCCTGCTGACAGATTAACAAGGCATTAGAAGTGAAAACATGACCTCTGTAGTGCAGATCCTTTTCTGATCCCTTGGATTTATCATGACTAAAGATGGAGACTGCAGCCTGAAATGTGACTCTGACTCAGGAATCTCTGCTTTTTCTCCAAACCAGATTCAGATTTGGACTTTGTCCTCACCAGAGAGATTTTATCTTTAGGAGTTTTTGGCGCTGAGCTTCACCTCCAGCTTTCTAATCCACTACATCTGGACATCCAACCCTTGATTCCATTTATGTCAAAGCACAACCTTCCTACCAGGTAAGTTATCTGCTTTTACATTCATCTTAGACTTTCAAAATTTGCACTTATGTTCTCAGACCTGGTCATAACCCACTTGTCTCTCGACCCCTCTAGATACATTTTGAAGTTGCGGGGTGACATGGTGGAGCTGCGAGTGGATCTACTGTTCCTTTTCCAGAGTCTGCATGAGGTGGCAGGTGGTGCCGGACCAGGTCCCAGCCTGGTAGACATGAGACGGGCTATACTGCTCTCCGGTGAGGAGCCACCAGGTGAAAAGCCCTCTTTAGGAGATCTGCAGGACACAGATGGTGATGCATGGGGAGAAGAGCTCAGCAACACTCAGCCAGCTCTGGATCTGGGCTTGATCCTGGGCTGCCGTCGGGCCGGATCGGGAGTGCCGTGTAGAACTGTTCACCTTTCACACTCGCCCTTCATAGCTCTATATTACAGAACATGAACTTCTCTCAAAACTTCAAAGGAAATTATGCACTTTGTCAAAGCTATTAATTTATGTTTTACAAGCTATATATATTATGTAAATATGACATACTGAAAGTTTATTTAGCCTTTGTTTATTAAAAGTTAACATTTGTGTGTGACTTCTTTACTAATTAAAGTTGGTTCAGTCCTCTTTATTCAGCTGTTTGACATATTTAAGATATGTGCTTCTAATTAAAGATGTCTAGATAGTTGTTGGGAAAAGTTGGGTGGGGGAGGACACCTGAACAAACAAAGGACGTGCATGTGCTTTAAACATGCTGAACTGGGCTAGCATCAGCTAATATGTCAGGAAATATGGTTCAAAAGTTGAGTTGCTTTTAAAGTATTCAAAACTGTAATTTTTTTTAAAGTTTACCTTTTATATCTTAAATACAGGTGCTACTCAGAAAATTAGAATATGCTGGAAAAGTTGTTTTATTCTGGCAATTCAACATAAAAGGTAAAACCAATACATTTTATGTACTAAGTACAGATCTAAGAGTTTACTTTCAGAGGCCTGAAATTTTTGTGTTTAAAATCCATTTTTTATTGATTAGTTTTTTAGTTTGAGGTTTTCTGAGGCTGCAATTCTTACCAGCAAAATATAAACAAATCGGAAAAATATATTGATTTGCGTATTTGTCTATATATATGCATTTCATCTTTGACGTTAATGGTATTTCTCTGAAAATGCATTTCTGTTACTTAACTTCAAAGATGAAATGCACATAGATCGAAAAATATGCAAATCAATATATTTCCACATGTCCTTGTTTATATTTTGCTGATAAGAATTTCTAGCTTCAGAAAACCTCAAATTAAAAAAAATGTAAACTTTGAATATTTCTTGAAATCAAATAAAAATCCAAATAGGATCAATAAATTTTAAACACAAAAATGTCAGACCTCAAAGTAAATTCTTGAATCTGTACTTAGTACTTAAATGTAATGGTTTCACCTTTTATGTTGAATTGCCTGAATAAAATCTATTTCCCAGCATATTCTAATTTTCCAAGTAGCACCTGTATATAAGAAATCCTACAAATATGCTCAGCGCCAACTCAAGGGTCTCCAAGTAATAAAAACCAGCAACACATTCTGATAAAATAGCACATTTATTAAAAAGAGACAGCATTTTTCAGCATTTCCCAGCTTACAGAGATATGCCACATCTAAGTCAGAAGATCAGGGGTCTAGCAAGTTTCTCTGTCCACCTATTGCTGCCTCCTGCCCTTGAAAGAGCAGTTATTTTATCCAAGACATACATGTATCTACAGTATGATGGGAAATAAATTGCACACTCTTTCCATCTCACAGATCAAACTGTGTAAGAAGAATCCGATCTTTATCGAGTCTGCAGCCTGGATGTTGACCTCGATGTTAATCAGTTTTAATGTTACACATCTTAATTCTTTTTGAAAAAGAAAACATAACAGCAACATGTCTAAAAAACAAATTTATATTAATTACAGAACAGTTCCACTGGCTCTTTGCAGTCATGTCAGGTGAATCAGGCTTTCAACAAATTTGATGACAAAGACATGTTGGTGTTTTACCTGGTTTATTCACTGGTTTACCAGGTGGTGAAAAAAGAAAAGATGAAAAAAACAAACAAAAACCCTTTGACTCTTGTCACGGTGGATAAATGCTAAGATGGAATGATGGCAATTCTTTGGTTCTTAAGTGGCAAAGACACAAAGAGCAGATCTCCATTCCACTCCAGTTCATTTTGACAGGTCAGAAAAGGGTCAAAAGACTGTTTATACACAATTTCTGCAAACTTTTATTTTTCATTTGACTGGTTTTGCTCCCACAAGAGTCAGCGTCAACAACCGATTCAGGATATGACAAATCTGCAGCCTTCCTTCTTCTAATCTTATCATGAGCCATTTGGGTGGAATGAAAATCTAGCCCTGAAAGTTGTTCAGCGGAGAATTGACAAAAAGTAAAAGGAAAAAGCAAACATCTCAAGGCGAATGATGGTGAAGCAAGATGTATTCAATCATTCAAGGCAACAAAGAAAAGGAAAAAATGAAAATACATGAGGCAGTGCAAAATGTCACACCAATAGCATTTCACGTTTCAAAAACTTAAAACAGATCCTGAGGAAAAAACTCAAAACACATCTATGCGTTATTATAAAACATCTCCAGGTCAGCCCCGCTCAGATTTAAATTAGATATAATAAAATGGAAGATCCCATATTTTCAGACAATCTCATTTATTTTAACTTTCTCACAGCCAGGTCATGTGGCTGCTTGTTTTAAAAAAAAAAAAAATTATACTTTGTACAAACAACCACTCCTCCCCAGAAAGAAAGGCCACAAAGTCTTCCTCGTGAGAAAATTGTACAACCCCAAACACCTCAGCTACAACACAAAATTGATGAAAACAAAACTGCCACTCAACAAAGTGTGATTTCTGTACCATATATATACACACGCGACTGTGTAGACAAAGAGGAGCAGGACACAGCGGCTTTGGTGAATTGAACTTTTTGCATCTTTTTTTTTTTTTTTAAAGAAAGGTGCTTATATGACTTCAATATGATTTGAGGTTACAGAAGAAAAGAAAACCCAAAACAACAAAAGACAGCAGAACTGCCAACAACTGAGAAAATATTTCGTGACAAACCGTCAGTCAAAATGGGAAGGAGAATCAAGGAGTGAGGAAGATCCACAACACCTGAATAAATGGTTGTTTTTCCCCCCCAAGTACTGCTTCTGGCAACAGCAATACTGGTGAAGGAGAGGATGGGAAGGGTTTTTTGCGAGGGGAGGGGCATTTAAGACGCATTTGTGAAACAGGCATTGTTTCTAAATCAGCCTTGAAGTAGAGCTTAGCACTTACGGGAGGTAACTTGACACATAAATAGGAAGGCTCACAAATGCTTAAGCAAAAAACAAAGCTGCTTTTCATTCCACATGGAGAGCTAAAAAGGTACACCATTGTCCGAAAGCTTTGACTACATAAAAGTCAAAGTGGACTTTGTTAACATGGCCATGTTGTTACCCACTTAAAGACTGGCGTATGCAGCTTTATTGCACCGCAAGTTCACACTGAATCAAATGGTATTCCCTACGTTAAAATCTATGACGACATGATCTAAACAGGCTTAAGAGGAAAAATGGAGAATTTACATATAACATCTGGTAAACACTCAATTTTCTGCTTAGACTTATGTTGTGCTTTCTTACCTTTAACTGCATGTGGATTAACATGTGGTACACATAGAGCAACATGGAGGATGGATAAAACAAATGCACTGATTGGCACAGATGGAGCAGCTGGCTCAGTTTAAGATCCAGTGGAGGACTGGAGCTTGTTTTAAATCAAAACGTTTGTCAAACATTCAAACTTTTGATGGACACGTAAGAGGAAAAACTCCTCCAGTAATTCTTAAAATTGCTGCCTTCATCGATTTTAGTTGAGGGGGATATTTTACACTTCTTGCACCCTGATCAACTGGGAACCATAGAAGAAGAACTATCATTGAATTTGTGAGCCATTTGTCTTATAAAAAGGAGGACAGTAAAAAAACAAAAAACAATTCTTTGGTGAAACAAAGGTAGGCATGCAAAATAAGTGAGTAAAAAAGCAAAAAGGCAAAAATAACAACATACAGTAATATAATTCTTGCTCACCGGATTTTCACAGCATGAACTTTGTCTCTCACCACTACAACTGTTCTGTAAAGGATTCAATTCAATGTGTGAATTTCAAGGTGGATCCATCCTTTGAGAATAATTGTGATCACTGCTGGACACTTTCTATGGTACAGATTTTTTCTATGGTGGACCATTGTTTTTCATCAAGCAGGGCCACATGCCACCAACAGATCTGTGACACCCATCCTGTTTCATGTAAAGGCAAGCAGACAGACAGCAAAGGAGCCGCCAGCCACAGCTGGTTCAAGACTAATTTCCTCTATTGTTGAACATCTTATGGCAAGTAGACGATGGCACATCAACAAAAGGCCAAGTAGATCGGAAACAAGTAGAATGGAAACATACAAACATTTCCAAGCTGAAACAATGGAACCTCTCAAATGGAAACTGCATTTCCATTGACTGTCTCACTTATGGTTTCTATTCTATTTAAACAATTTCTAAGCAGCACCATTTTCATCCTGAAGGTAACATGTCGACCAGATGCTGAGCAGGAGTGTTTAACGGAGTGTGCTTCCTCGCTACACCCAGTACAAAACAATGCCTTTAGTTTATAAAACAGGCCCGGAACAATCACTCCTGAGCATCTCTTAGCTGTGGAAATGTGGCTTCCGCCCATAAAGACTGGCATCTGTAAATGCTGCCCAGCCACTGAGTGGAAATGACTAACATTGTTCAAATTGGGTCAGCAGAGGTGGATGTGAAACACATTCAAAGAAGCGCACGGCACACTTCCAGCAGCCCTCGCTTGATCTGGCAGTGGCTTTCCGAAGAGTTATCGTCTCTTTTTGTCCTCCGTTGTCCTCATTCCCCCACCCCAAGCCTCCGTCTCTCTCCTGTGTGTATGCCTTTACCTGTGCTGCTGTTGCCCCCTTCTCCCCGTCACACCCCGCCCCCCCTCTTTCTCTCTCTTCAAAGTACCATGTCCATCTTAAGCCTCCTGACGTCTCCCCCACGGTGAGTTTCGGCTCACAGCCGGCAGAGGCAGAACAGCGTTGGGATGAACACCCCGAATGCAACAAGGATGGGAAACATAAGGCTGCTGTTGTCTGCTGCGTAGGGGTTCGGTGTTCGGGGGCCTGACTGGACCCTGCACTTAGAACCGGGTGGGACCTTTTTCTTCCCACCTTCTTCACCTCCTTCGCCTTCCTCGTCGTCTATTTCCTCTTCTTCATGCTTCTCCAAGCCAGGGTGAGGCTGAAGTTTTGGTACATCTGTTGCATAAAAACAGGTTAAGTGGCTGAGGTGTGTTAATAAATGAAAACAAATATTAATAAATATTAAAAGGTGGCGTATGGATGCATTGTAATTAATAAAAACTCAATATACTACATTTAGCTACAGGGGTATGTTGTTTGCAATCTGAAGACTCACCTTCTAAAGTCCCCTTCATAACGTAGAGAGCGCAGACCTTGGGGTTGTCATAATAACCCTGAAATAAGACCATACCCAAACAGCAGTCAGTACTGCTAAAGCATGACACCAACCGTGCCTTCACAAGCAAAATACATTTCATACCACACAGAAATGATGACAAAACCAGTTTCTCAAGTCATCCATTAATAATTTTTGCTTATAATAAACCGTTAATGCAGGCACTGCTCCTTTACATGCATCTTATAACGGTTATTTACCCACCGACCTGGCTGCTCTCAGTACACCACACATCCAAGAATCACTCATTGCAGTATAATCAGAATAGTTTGAACACTGAGTGTAAGAGCAGACAGTGTGCCCCATTTTTGTCCTTAGAAAGACAAAAAGGCAGCCCAAGGTCTGCACAAAGATGAATGTAAAGATTTCAGTGCAGAAAGATTTTTGAAATATGCAAATTTAACTTACAGCCACATACTAGGAAAAACTTTGCAAGTTGATAGCAATAAACTTCTTAGAAATAAACGCTTTTTTTTACTTGGGCAATCCACATGTTTTAAGTAGATGAATAATATGGGCTCTCTCTTGAACACCACCACATCTTGTCTATTATGTAGTGGTGCAAATATGGGCAGAGTAAGGAAGTGCGTTCCAAATAAAAGCTGACAAGGCATATTTTATTTAAAGTCAGTCTGAGGAAACTGTCAAAAAAAATTTTCTTTAGGCCAACATCACAGACTGTGTTCGGCCAGCATAATCCTATTTTAATCCTATTTAGCTGTGTTTGGTAAAATTCTGAGCTGCATTGAATGCATTAAAGAATTTTAGCAACCTGACTGGTACACAGTCATCTTCACTCGCCTCTTTGACTTAACAGCTGCTGATGTGTGTGTGTCACCTGTAGAGGCAGAGTTACATAGAAATAAGCCCCTTTCAAAGATAAGATATGCAGCGTTTGGGGTTTATTAATCTGATGAAATGATAGAATTCAATTTAACAGAGATCATAACATTTATGTTCCTCGCAGCTTCATTCAGACATCCCTGTAAAAGTGCCCAACCAGGCAGTGTGATGTTTTGGCAGACAAGGCAGTAATCAAGTCACAGGCTTTAACAGTTTGAGGACTTTGGATGTGTTTAAATTTTTAACTTGTTCTGTAATTACTCAAGTCCTCATACAGTCAGTTTTCTCACATTTCATGTAATTTTGCATTAACAACTCTTCTCAGAGTTCCAAATATGACATGGTCATGTAAAACATAAGACCCATGGACAGAAGCAGCGGAAAATTACACTTTTTTTCTATGTTCTGAAAAAAATGAATGACACCAAAGTCGAGAGGATTTAATTGCACCGACTGTAACAGCTTGGGATTTATCAACTTAACAAAAATAGGATCTTTTAATTTATTCCACACCACGGCCACAATTATCAAAGCTTCACTGAAAACTTAATAAGTTCATATATAATAAGGCTGCATGCTTGCAGTACAACTCACATCAACCAAACAAACAGATGTTGTTGTGTTTAACAGAATGGCATCAGATGGGAGCAGTTGAAAAAATCCTTACAGTACATAGCCAGAGAGCTGTTTCAGCTCCAACTCAGATTCCTCTGACCAGATGATTATAAGCCAAAAACAATCCTGCCGCTAGCTGTCCATTAATGTGTACCCTGCAATTTAGTTTTGGGGGATAAAAATGCCAAGTAACGATACAATAGAATAAACATTTAGATTACAATATTCTGGATGGTAAAATATGACAAAGTAAATATAGATTTAACATTTAAAATAAACTGTGTATTTAGTTTGGCCACCGAAGTGTCTGTTTACTCAATAGACTGTAAATCTAACCTAAACTGCCTCAAAGTTTTCCAACAAGCTGTGAAGTACCAAATTTTCCACAAGAGATAGTAGTTGATTGTTTACTTTGGTGAACTAGAGTAACCTTTTTTGTCATGCCATCTTTTTCCCACGATGCCAAGTCTTTTAATATCAGTGAATGCTTTTTGTATTGAGATTTCTTTCCTGTTGTCAGTACTGTTCAATACAATAAAGTACTTCCCCCTCTGAACATTTGCCTGGCACATGACAAGTGTTTTTTTGTTTTTCAGTTTCAGTATGAAAATATCTCTAATAAAACAACATTCTGAGCTTAAACCAGCTGTCTCTGACAGTGAGTTTAGCAAAAATTCATACTTTAAATGAATGCTTAATTATTTCTGCCGCTGGCATGCAAAATAACTTCCTCCTTACCGATGGTGACCAACAGAAATTATGTGAACTCACCTTTACAAACTCCACAGTGAGCTTGCCGTTGAAAGTGGACACCTCTCCTTTCACACTCAGCTTGCCTCGTCTAATGGAGAAAGCCACTATCTCATCGTGAGCAGTACTGTGACCCACTCGCTCAAAGATATCCAGGTCTTTCACCACCACATGGCCATTTAGACGCACATCAAACACCTACAGAAACACATTCCTAAATCAGTAGTGATAAATGACTCATCTTAATACATCCACACCCTTATAACCTATGATACCATCAAGTGAATGCACTGATCTTATCAGGCACTGTGATAAAAATAAAGTGGAATAAAATAAATTATTTGGTATGCCTACAATATGGTATCTGAAAAGGGACCAAAAAAGAAAACAAAACAAAAAAGCAGTATAACAGATTAATTAATACCTTTTGCTGTGACTGTGCAAAGTAAACCTCTGCAAACTTCAAGACCAGTATATAGTCTCCTTCCTCACGAATAGGAACATCATATCCAAAAGTGTCTTCATTGTAGCGTTCTGTTTGGTACAGAATCTGATCCTCTGGACTGGAACGTAGTATTGGCAGTCGCACCCCATAATCTGATGCTACAAAGGAGAACAACATTATTCTCAGAGTGCAAATTGCTCAAAAACCTCCTAAATAGCAACAACGTTGGAAAAGTACGTTTTATGTCAAGCAACGCACTGTTACACCTCATCCAATTGCCTTTCCTGAATTCTGCAGAATTCAATCCAGCAGCTCAAATAAAAAAGCAAGCTGCCCCACTGTGGCTCCTTCATCTTGCTTTTACTGTACCTCTGCCTCATAAATGGAGTCAGCAACGACTCTCTGCGGTCTATCTGATCATATCACCTGCTTCCTTTACATGCTGAAAGGGGCGGGGCTGCAGCTCTCTGCTGACTCCTCATTAGTTTGGACTTTCTTGCGGAAATCAGAGCATGCAGAGGTTCACTCTGGAAACACCTTCTTCCTCCACATTGCCAACCCTTTTCCAGGTGAAACTCAGCAACACATGAGGTCACATTTAAAAGGAACCCCATTTTAACCACACTCACCTTTGCCGACTTTCCCTTCCAATGGGTCCTTTTTGAAGTGAATACCATGTACGTCTACATGTGTGTCACCTCCGGCATTTACAGCCCAGATAACCCGCTCAGAGAGGCTCGGGCCCCCGCCATCCGCCCAACACTGCTCGGACAGCAGCGACAGCACCGCTGCGACCAGACCGGCGACGAGTTGCGCCGTGACCCGCTGCATTGCCTCCGCACCGCGCAGTCTGCTCCTACGGAGAGAGAGACAGCGGCGGTACCCGCTTAGTGGAGCTCACACTCAGATTTTGCATATCCAAGTAACCCTTTAGCGTATGACGTTAAAACACACAAGGTTAGCTAGCCGAAAGTAGCTAGCCAGCGTGTCTCAGTGACATGAAACATGATATCCGTAAGTTAGCCAGTATGCTAACGTTAACAGTACCAACACCTGGTACCATTTGCACACAGATGCGGAAAATGACGGAGGAATCACGAACAAGTACGCCAAGTTAACGTGAACGGTTTTATGGGAAATCCCCGTGATATGAACTGCAAAAGCAACACATATAAGAGGTATTAGCGGCAAATAACGCTGGTTGGTTAGCTTTGTAATGTAGCTAACCTACCTGTCTAACCAGAAATTCTTAGTGAATGAAAGCCCTGCTAACGTACATGCAAATGTCTCTTACCTTCCACAAATTCCTTCAACCTATCTTCAGTCAGTGTGTTTCAATCGGATTTCTGTCGGCGCAGGTTCACCGGGCTTCTACAACCTACAGTGTAAGAAAACTAAACTGTGCAAATATTCTCAGTTGCAGCTTTCCACATTGACTTTCATTCAATGTGTATATCCAAATTGACATTTGCTCCGATGCTAGCTACAACAGCTGCCAGTTGGAGGAGGCGGAACAGCGCTACCTAACCTTAGATTTCCCCACACCGCTGACTGACAGACACTCCGTCGAATCACATGGCTCCGTTAAAGGGTTCAGACCTGTTTAACACATTTCATGCCGTAAACCAGTCCCACTCTGCTTTGTTGTAAATTAAAATTAATTCCTACTAATACAAATATGCATATAATATAGCATGACTTTTGAGACTTGTAATCAAATTTAACTATATGAACGTACGTGGGCTGGCTGAAGCTTTTGGATCTCTTTACTACCACAAACGGTCTGAAATGTAGTGAAACCTTGCTGAAGAGAATATTTTATGGTAATAATTTCCTCTCATCGTTGTTTTATTTTTTATCGCTGCTGTAAGTCATTGGTTTAACTACCCGCAATTGGAAAAGAGAAAGCTGTTTGCAATGGCTGCTGATAATAAGTTCCCAACTTTTTACGATTTATTTAAGAGACGGAAGCACATTTCATATTTTTCAGTATTATTACACGTGTTCTTTAAGGAAACGTCCCGCCCCCTTCTTTTTTTCCGGTATGGTATGGTCCGAGTTTTGTCCAATCAGGAGAGTCCAACGCAGCGCGCACGCTGTGCACTCCATGAAGTTTGACCAAGAAGAACGAACAAATGAATGAATGTAGTTTCTATGGCAACAGTAACACCGCTCTAGGTGACAAGTGTTTCATTTTTACCTAACAGTGCGTTGGTGAGCATACGCTGAAATACGCTATCCTTGAAATGAAGCCCAGTAGCTTACACTGTTGATGCAATCATTTCTTTTACAGCCTGAGATTTATTAGGCTGAAATGAAGAAGAAGAAGAGGGAAAAGGGGGGATTCAGTTGCATGAAAAGTAGCTATTGAAAGTGAATGTAGAACTTTTGTGCTTTATTAGTTGCTGTAATCTTGCCTACCTTATACAATACAACAATATTTCTCTAGAATAGACCCACAAGGCAGCCTGTACTGCCGTTATGCTGTGGTGGTGATTTACTTGTCACAATTCCTGACTCATTATATTTCAATCAAAACTCTATGTGCTCCTTACATTTATTAATTCTCTTATCACTGTGTGGTCATTTACACTATTTAGCCTTTTTGTTTTTTTAAACTGTGTAGCAAAAGTATTTAAACGAGGTGGTTACTGCAATTAGTGGAAACACTTTTGTCCCATTTAACCAAACAAAGCTAATAATCTTCAAAAAGCATGCTATAGATATAGTAAAGCAGCCAAACATGCCTTTTTTGAATACACCTTTGATTTAAAAAAAATTCAGAACCACAGTGATACAAAGATATATGATCGTCAGTATGTTCATCTGGAGATTAGTGCACTTGGATTACTGCAGTATTGCTGCAGATAATATATGCCCACCCTGCAGCCTTACCGTGACACATATAAATAATAGACATCCCAAGGAGAGTTGTCCTCAGTGCATGGAGTGACAGCATCAGTGCCATAACATTTTTGCTTGTACAACACATTTTCCACACCAGTCACAACAATAAAGAGATCTGAAATGTAAACACCTTTTATTTTTCTACTTTTTACATCGCAATTTCTTTTTAACTTTGTTAGACAAAAATCCTAATGTGCATACTAAATTCAATAAATTGTTCTCTTTGGCATGCATAAAAATTTCAGCACAGATGTGTGGAACATTACCACATCAAGAATCATGACGGTGACCGACAGTACAGATATAACAATCAGATTCATGGTCAATACAGTTCACGTTTGTTATTACTACCGTGTAACATCATGCAGGGCTAAATACAGTTATAAAAACAGCCATTACTAGTTCCCAAGTTTTGGGAATTTTAAACCTGTGAACATTAAAAGACTATACTGTATGTCTAGAGATGGTCCATATTGCTGCAAACCACTGCTTGTCAGTGAGCACTTTGGCTTTCCGTATTTAAACTTTAAGAGAGTTGCACATCATATATGGTCTTATTTCTACTGCCCCTGATCTAGGACGAGTGAATAACAAAAATGCAAGGCATTTCAAAGATCTGCTTCTCATTAAGATCAGAGATCTTTTTTGTTGCATGTCAGACAGTGATGCTTTTCATCAGCCTGGACTAGCACAGTGAAAAATTACAATTGGCCACGAAGATACATTACAGGTGTAATATTGCCCCTTGGATTCCTTGGTGAAGCACGGTTTTAACACAAAGGTACTTCGGCAGACAATTTCTAATACAACACATGAGTGATTTTTCGAGAAACATTCAACGGTGCTGATCTTTCGTCTCTCCTAAATAAAGTCTCTCATTCTGAAGTTGGTGAACATGAAAGGCAACGTTTTGCAAGACACTCAGTACCATGTACAAGATGAGACAACACCAACAGTCCACACCGGAAGTTATTAAGTGAGAATTAAAGTGCAAAAAAACCCCAAAAAAACTAAACGAGACTTCAACAATCGTTAGCTATGCTACAGCAAATTCTGCCTCAGTTTAACTAGAGACTTCTCTGGAAGAACACTTATTGATTGCAAGTGTGAGGTGACTCCTTGCTCCATAACAATCGAGGCGTTTTATTTCCAGTGTATTTAGATTGATGGCTCAGAATATCTTGGCATGTCCTTGGTAGTACGTGGTCTTGTGTGAAGACGGACATAGCTTCACATTCAGCACTGATCATTTTCACGATTTTAGCGAGACATCATTCGTACAAACTCTGAAAAGAAACGAAAAAGAAAAAAAACAACATTAATTACAGCATCAACCTCCCCAACACAGATTAAATAATCCGTTTTTGAAATTTGTTTTACCCTCAAAGTCAACAAGTCCATCCCCATTCAAGTCCACATCCCGTAAGATATCTTCTGCTTCTTTTAGACCAACCTGAAAAAAAAGATAAATCGGTTTGTAGACCTGCAGAAAACATTTTTAAGGGTAAGATAAGTGAGATGGCTGCATCCACAGCCTCAGAGCTAAAGCCGGTGACCCCTGCACCTGCACATTTAATTAGATAGGATATTTTGTTTATTTAAACATATCTGAAATTCTTTTATTTCCCTTTTGTTAGCGTACACATTAAGGCACTATTATAATTTCGATTTATTTATGAATTGCGAGGGGAAGAATGCAGGAGCAAAGTTCAATGACAGGAAGTGGGATGGACCTTTTCCAAAGAAAGCTCCTTAGAGGGGAGATAATTAGTTTACTTTCTTTATATATTTAGATATGATTTGATTTCAAGTTCTTTATTCACTTTGTTTCTTTTGTTAACATTTTTTTGTTTGAGTTATTAGTAAACTCTTAGGTTTTGGTTTGTTTACTTTATTATGTGTAGTATGTGTTATCCACTTTTTTAAAATGGTCTGATCAGCCAGTATTTAAGTTCCCCCTTGTTTCCTGTTTGTTAGGTCAGTTTTGAGTCTTTGTTAAGTTAGTAGTTTCTCTGTATCAAGTTATTTGTTAGACACTTAGTTTGAGTATGACTTTTATTTAGTTTTGCTAATTAGACCTCTTTTAAGGGCACAAATAATTTGCTTTTCTGTTATATATCATTTGAGGGTAAATAAACCCCATTCTTTTTTTTAAGATACCTGTGTCCCTCATTTTTCACCAGCAATCAGTTTAGAAGTCTTATAATACTTTTCTCTCTCTTAACACTTACTTGTTGGCCCAAAAGCTTCCTCATTGCATCTCGGAGTTCAGATGTGCTTATGGCACCATCACCATTGGTATCAAACTGAGAAAAAAGAGCCCGAAAGCAGGATTAGAAACAAAATATAGCCTATATATAAATTGCAAAAATTATTCAACATGACAATAAACCAATAATAGTTCCCTAAATTTCAATATGGACTCTCTTACCTCCCTAAATGCGTCTTTTAATTCCTTTATTCCAATCATATCTGCAGTTTCAGCGAGCAGTTTTGGGCCCATTAACTCCACAAAGTCCTCAAAATCAACATGACCTCCCACTTAAAGAAAAAATATTTTATCACAGAATAGTAAACCTCAAAGTGTTTCCAGAAAAACTCATAAATATGTAAGACAGCCATGTACTCACAGTTCATGTTTATTTGTTGACTCAGCTCTATCAGCTCCATTTCAGTGGGCATGTATCCCATAGTCCTCATACAGTTCCCAAGATCTTTACAGCTGATGAAACCATCCTTGTCTTTGTCAAACTCTTTGAAAGCATCTCGCAGTTCTAAGAACAAAATCAGACATAAGTATCAGAGGGGAATGATGTTTTGTGAAGCATTTCAACACTGTTAATAAAGATTGAAATGAAACACGAATGAGAGAAAATCTTACCATCCATTTCTTCTGGCCGCAGTTCTCTATCCTGTTAAAGTAAAACATTTTATTATTGCCTAATTTTAAAAAAATAAATCACAACATATGAAAAACTGGCATTGTTAAATAATGATGACAAGGTTTTTCTGCCTGTGAGCTTGCATGCAAACCTACCACTGACAATGTTGTGACCCGAGTGATGCCCAAATCTAGATCAGCGATCTTTTCCATAACAATCCTCAGCCGTGCTGCTAATCTCAGAAAAGGTGTCAACAGCCGAGTTAAACTGTCTCACAAATGTGACGACAAAAATAGGTTGATCCCTGCGGAGCGGTACCGGTAATTGTAACTCTGGAGGTCACAGAAGAATGCGACTGTTTCTTCTTCTTTTTTAAGTGCTTGCTTACAATGAATGCAACCTTTAAAGGGCAGAGAGAGAGGCAGACATATCCCAGAGCCCTCAGGGGTTAACAGAGGGAGTAGTGAGAAGTCTAAACACAACACAGAGTGCTGACGTCAGGCCTGGAGAACAACCTGACCAGAACCAAACCGAAAACACAAGAGTTTCATCAGCCCAAAAGAACCAGAAAATCAATTAACACAGAACAGACAGTAGTTTTTCTGTCAGCGCATCACACATCACCAGGTGTACTGACAGGAGAGATGAGTGCAAACAAAACAAAAACAGCTTTAAGTCTCAAGGTAAATGTTTCTTGACTATATGAAGGTTTGATTAATAAGCAAAGTAATTTTATTTGCACATGATCCTTTGTCACTGACATTTCACAGTACACACTGTTTAAGCTTCTTAGTCCTAACATGCGAATCCCCGCCATGTTCAGTTACCCTGAAGTTTAAAAAAAGGCCCCATATGTGTTATTCAATGTGCAGATTATTTGACATTTAAAAGAAAATGCTTATTTGTGTTTTTAAAGTTCTTGACTTGGATTCATTTATTGATGGCATTTTCATGTTTGTGTGGTGAATGCAACACTACAGCCTCCAGCCAACTGCCCGCACCTTCCACAAAAACAGGAAACAAGACCAAACCTGCCTTAAGCCAGCGAAATTCAACTCTGAAAATGCAAATGCATGATCTATTTTCCTTCTTTTTAAAATACAGATCTGATTTTACAACTTAAATGAACCTTTTTAGACTTTCCAGACTCTCCAAAGTTTTTTTTCAGTTTCCAACTATATATTAGGACAACAGGTCTCAGAGCAGCACGCTCACTAATTGAAAAGCTAACGATTCCATGTCTGGAATTATCAAGTTATCTTTCACAAGCTGAATACTAAGTTCCTTCAAATGGCAGGTGAGTTCCTTGTTTTGCAGTTCGGCCACTTTTGGCTTGTGGGTGTTTGTGAACTGAAAATATGTCAGAAAGTTATTTAATTAAACACAGCTCTTTATATTCAATTGCCAGACATGTAATGTGTTTACCAGTCCCTACATTTTACATACAAACCTATTGTGACCCAGAGAGTAAAGGTGAATTAGGTCAACTTGTTTAAACCTGAAAAGTAAACCCAGCTGATCTTATGTGACACCCGCAAGGATGGTTTTGCAGTTCAATCATTTCCCACATTCAAATGCTACCTAGTAACAGCTGACAGTATCCCCCCGCTTGTTTGTGGATAACAGAAATCCTATGCTAATATGAAAGCAGCAGATAAAAGCATGTTTGTCCAGACTTACGTACAGCCTGCCTGCTCTTTGCCATGCCTTTACTCAGGAAGACACAGGTTTGTCCCAATATGTTGCTGACAAAAACGCAGTTTTGTGTCATTGAGACAATGGAGTCCTGATAAAGCCCAAGATAGTCTGTCTGGCCAATCTCCTCACATGACAGCACCACTCTGAGCCTCCTCTCAGCATCCTGGAGCATCTTTCCATAAGCATGAAACAGAGCAGAGTGGAGATGAACAGAGTAGGGATTTGTAAGATCACATAAAATGTCACTAACTTCCCTGTTATGGAAGGTCTGGATAAATAATTACAAAAATCTAATAAAAAAAAGCTTTATGTTAAAGTAGACCATCTTTCAATTCAAAGTTATGTGTTTCTATGAATTAGTTCCTTACTTGGTTTTAAAATGAGTCAAATATAACCTGTGATGAACTACAACACATGAGAAACAACAAAGTCTCTTTGCGCCAGTCTCTTTGCAAATAAACGAAGGATTATCGCAAAGTGCAGAAGCAGTGTGGAGTGAAGTGAAATCCATCCTTACTGCTTCTATATGAGGGTAAACAGTATTAAGGTAACGCTAGTCCAGTGGTTCCCAAACTTTTTCTGTTGGGCCCCCCTTTCATCGACAACAATCCAGTCAGGCCCGTCCTCGTGATAATTCATTCTTTTTATTTATAATCTCATTTTTCGGTAGCTGAAATCTCTGTTGTTGATCTTTGCTCTGCCCAATAGTAGGCCAACTTTTAAAAAATGTGTTCATGTTTTGCTAGCAGTGCAATGTGCAAAACTGCTAGCAAAAGCAGGTAGGTTTTTCAGCCTTGCTGCGCAGGATTGACCGCCTCCATAAGCAGATATTTTGGCAGTTTTTTCTTGTGTTGCACATTATAGTGTGTGTTTACAGAAAGAGATTGGCAATGATCAAGAAATCAAAAGCATCTTTTCATCACTCTAAGAAGAGTGATGAGACCGTTTCAAAACAATTCTATGAAAGATCATCTGCAAGACACCAGCTTTTTTTCCCAGGAGAGGGAATCCCTGCAAATTCCCTCTAAGGACGAACTGTTCATCTACATTCTGTACTTTACATCTGAGATATACCTTAGTTTGCATGTTAACTATTAAACGTCATGACATACAATCCGAAAATGTCTGAAGAGGCCACATTTGGTAAAAAGGGTTGTCAGAAGAAACTTCCTCTCCGTTAACAGAGCATAACAAATCTGAAAAAAACATAAACCAAAAACAAACCACCTGGAACAATGTTCTATTGGAAGATGAGACCATGGTAGAGATGTTTGGTCATGATGTGCAGCAATACGTTTGATGAAAACCAAACACACCACATCACTGCCAAGAATATTAGTGGAATTTGGGCGGCGATTTGGGATTGTTTTGCAGCCACAGGCCATGGACACCAGTCAGCCATGAACTCCTCTCTAAACCATCTAGATTCACCAGTCATCAGCCAAAGCTTGGGCAACTTTGGGTAATAAAATGCAGTCAAATCTACAACAGAATGGATGGAAAGCGAATAAAGGTGCTCCAATGAACCAGTTACAGTCCAAGAGTATGATTGAAATGTAGTGGGGCCGGACAGCTGTGTGGAAACACAGGCCTGCAAAAAGAAATCGATCTAAATGTCCCCACAGCATCGTGAGAAACATCATAAAGAAAACAAGTTCATAGTTTTGCAACAGAAGGTTGTTTTATGAGTTACTGAACAATGCGGTGTACTTTTCCTCACACTGCTTCTTCACTCTGGCTTTGTTTTGTTTAATAAGTAATGACACAATGCAATATGTCATGTGCTGTTGTTTATCTCTGGTGGTATTTTCTACTAATTCTAAGGATAAGAAGACTTTTACGTTGCCCTGATATATAAAATCTTAGAAATGAAAGTGGGTCTACTTATTTCACATGAGCAGTCTATCAAATCGGTGAGAAAACTGTTCTTAATGGAGCTATACCTGATAATGTTTTAGCCTTTCTAAGAAAATTGTTTTCTACAATGTATGCGGTAAAAGGGGGGAGTCGGACTTACCCCCTTTAAGTCCATAAAAATGAATGACTCATTGATTGAGCATATGTATAAGTCCAGGACATTTAGTTAGCGATAGTGGAAAATTTTTAACTTTGGCGTGACGCTCTCTGTCTCCGCCAATGGGGTTAACTTCCATAACTTCCGGATTCCCAAGTGGAACGCTCTTACTGGCTGATCGGAATCCGGAAGTTACGGAAGTTAATCCAACTGGTCGAGAAAGAGCGTCACGCCAAAGCAAAAAACTAGCCGCTTTTGCTAACTAAAATGGCCTGGACTCGTACATATGTGCAATCAATGAGTCATTCATTTTTATGGACTTACCACTTTTACCACATAATATACCGTGTAGAAACCATTTTTCTTAGAAAGATTAAAATAATTTCGGGCATAGCTCCTTTAAATACTTGTCTGGTAACAACTGATGTTTACATGTCTGTTTTTTACAAGTGTACAAGAGTTAGAGTCATAAATATGAAAGCATGGCAGGAAGGTGGCCTAAATACATCTATGAAACAACATGATGCCAACTTTCCACTCATTATTCATAACAGTTTACTTGCCACTTGTACAGACAGGCACCTCACACCTATACACTGTCGCAGGAAGAGTAAACATACTCAGAGGAAGAGAAGAGGCAAGCCAAAGCACCAAGACAAGCTACGAAAGACACTGCAGAAGACATTATGCAACAAAATCATCAAGATACATCTTCTTCTGCGGGACATTCAGTTCTTTTAGCGATCGAGTCCCATATTGCAAAGGATCGCCATAATCTGAGAGCACTCATTCAACACAAGTTTAATAAAGCTGAGTTAGTGGTGCAGCTACAGAGCAATAAACATTAAATAATGCAGCCATTATAAAACTCCATTATCTTGAATTAAAATGAGTCTAGTTGAACAATTTGACTAAAATGTAAAATCAGTGCATCTTTTGTAAAAACAAAAAACTTTAGTTTGTTCAAAAGTGCACAAATAACTGAGATAATGCAAAATTATACATAAAATGTCAGAGCATGTAACAATTGCGTCTAGTTTCAATTCTCATTGTCAGTTTCAAATGTGCCACAAACACAATCAAACAATCTGATGAAGAGCGCAACGCATGGAGGAAGTTCTTACCGCTCTCAGTGGCCAGTTTAAGCAGTTTCCCATTCCAAAGGAGAAAAAAGGCATTAAATGGGACCATGAGGACTTTCCCTCTGTCAGGTTTGCTGTTTGAGCTTTGAAAGGAATGTAAACTCTGCTTTCAGCAAGACCCATGAAGCCCTGGTTGCTAATTTGCACCTACAGAATGAATAACAGGGAACTGCTCTATACAGCCTGGGGTAGCCTGAATGAATGTAGCGACACTAACAGAGCCCACGAGTGCAGGAAAGTGAGACTGAGAGAGGGGGCACAGGGGAGAAAGCGAAAAGCAAATGAGGGAGGGATGTGAACTAAGCCATGAAACAGAATAATGCCTATTAAAGGAAAAGAGATGAGATGATTTTTCATGCGACTGTCACACCAGCCAAACTGTTGCTTTTTCTGTAAACAGCACTGACACTTCAGCACAGAGTCACAGGCACTGAACATGCAAGTAAACAAGAGAAATGCTGGGATGGCATTTATCTTCCCCGGGGAAAACATATTCATTAAAAAAAAAAAAGTGCACCTGACATGTTGTGAGGCGTTTATTTTTTCTGAGGTACAGAAATCTAAACAAGGCAAGAACATTCTGTAATGACCTATTTCCTTTTTTTTCCCTTTGCCACACATGCAATTTTACGCTCAAGCACCAGAAAACAATTGTCAAATTTGCAACCTTGAGACTGAATTTTAATATTCACATCTTCTGCTAGTAGATTGATTTTTTTCCCCCCAGCTCACACATCCATGCAACACAAAGCATCATCTGCCCTCTACAGGCAATGACAAGGTTACTCTGACCTCCGATCCAGCAGCCACATGGCAACATAGAGGAACACGCATGAAAATAGAGAAAGCAACTGTAACTTGCATGAACTAAACATTTATGAGAATTTCCTTCAATTTATGTTTTGAGCTATTTATCTGACGGGCAGCTGTGGTATAAACATAAACACACTAGCCTGTCACACCATAGCTGCATTTTTCTTTTATGTATAGACGCTAACTGTATTGCATTTAGTTCTCTATGTGTTATATTTCTGTCTGCCACTGTACTCGCCATCAACAGATGTCTCATCAAAGACTGTTTTCAGGTCACGCTAATGTTTTCACAGAGCTGCTCACAGGCTGACTCACTGGTTATTTGTAGTGATGGCTTTCATACTATGAAATCTACAAGATGTTCCTCCTGAAGCCACAATGGAAGAATTCTTTGCTTATACAAGACCTTCTTGTTTTGGCAACATATAAATCTTTTTCAGATGAAATCGCCATTTAAGGAAGCAAAAACAACTCTGATTTCTGTGGAATACTCCCAATAAACAACAATTATTAGCAGCAAGTTAGAGCAGCAAGCTGGAGTACCAGGGGGATACTCAATGCAAAAATTAAACGGTTTGCTTTCACAGGGTGGAAATTATGCAAAATGGCAGCACTGGTAAGTAGACAGGCATATAAAGCTGCATTCCTTCCTTCTGTATAGATCAGTAGCTCAAAATACAGCCTCTGTCACCAGTAGGAGCATCACGGTGATTACCTTCAAACACAAGATTCAAGTAGATTGTTCCTGACTGAATGATGCAGAAACATGACACGTGACTGTGGCCCACAGGGATAAATGTGTCTTTTTTCCCCCAGTTTTTACCAAAGAAACATTAGCACATCAGAGATTTCCGTCTCTACGGTACTGGCCCATTTTATTTTGCCTCAGCTCATCCACTTCAATCAAAAGCAGCTGCCTGATTGAGAAAGTCTGTAGGAGGGAGTGCAGTATTTACAAATTACATAAGAAATGAATGTGTAGAAGCTGCTTTTCCTTCTATAGTGATGACTGATTGCAGAGCCTTTTAATAAGCAGGGAAAAGCCATCGTTAACCAGTTCATGTCTGTGCACTTAACACAAAACAAAACCAAACTTCAGCAGATGAAACCTATTGAAATTTTCAGGAGTGGTCCAGTCAGAAAGATTCTGTATCAGGCTGCAGAGAAAGAGGTTTCCTTTGGTAAACCTTTAGTCTGTCAGCTCCATAAGCCTAACTAATTAGGCTATTCTTTATCTAATATATTGCAAAGGATTTGGGGCATCAGGGTCACACCTTATCAGGGAATTTTTGCACATTTCACAAACTTAATCTCAAATCAGTCTCAACCAGCTGTGGACTCATTGATCTGATCTCACACCAGAGTTTGATTTTTAATTGCTGTGACGGCCTTACCTGCCCAAAGAGGGAATTGAGAATGGTCCGCAGGTTGATATCAGATGTGGAGGAAGCAGCGCTGGACCTCCTGGAGCGCCGGGATGTCCTGCTGTATGGCGGAACAAGAGAGCACGAGGACGGGGAAGGACTGCTGACCCGACCACCACCATTGGCCAAACTGCTCCCCTTATGGTCCCTGGGTTCACAAAGTGGGGCTCTGTCATCGTTGCTTTCTGACAGAGAGGGCACCCTGGGGACGGCGCGGGGATTCGCGTGATACCGCCGGGGATGCTCGGGTTCAGGCGGCTCCGCTGCAGGCGGACGCTCCTCGCGGCCGTGCTTGGTGCGGTGGTGGTGGCGGTGCGGTTTGGACGTCCTGCAGCGCTCCCTCACACTTTGGCCTTCCGACGGAGCGGGAACTTGGCTGTGGGGGGCATGTGACTTGCACTTGCCCCGCGTGGCTGCGTTGTCACCACTGTCCTGGCTACCAACGAGAGAGGGATGGCACAGGGGTCTTCTGGCACTGACGTCGCCCTCGGCTCGCCAGGACTCCCCCGTTTTGCTGCTAGTCTGGAGCGCTGCGGGACGGTGGTGGTGCTGATGGTGATGCTGACCTCTTCGGTCATCTGCCGTGTGTCCGGGGAGGTGTGCAGGTTTCTTCGCCGCCGAAGATGATTTCAGAAGGGAGGTGGTGGAATCAGATTTTGGAAAGGAGGCGCTCATGTCGGCGGATCTGATCTGCTCTGCCTCCGCGGGTTGTTCATCGACATATTTTTCTCACAGCTGTCAAACAAAACATGGTCTACAGTGAAGCCAGCCCGCTTTGAGTTGAGCTACATTTCACCACCTGATTGCTGTGCACCAGCGCGGCCGGAGCGCGCGCAGACGGCCGAGCAGAGCAGAGGAGGCTTACGCGCTGCTGCAAAACGCGTCACCTGTTCATTAATGTTTGCTGTGGCATCCTGGCAGTGACGTGGCAACAGACACTGGTGAGAAAGCTGCATGATGCGCAAACTTTCCATCAGCATGAAGATAAAATTTACAACCCCCTAAATTAGGGACTAACTGACAACGTGGTAATAAATATAAGAAATATTGAGAATTCTAAGGTTTTATTTAGGAATAGATGATTATTCACATTATTAAAAATAATAATAACAGTGGGGTTTCAGAGCATTAACGCGTATTACACCATGTCATTAATCAATTAACAAAAAATAAGCCATATCGTAGAAGCAGTGTGGAAAACAAAACAACAATAACAACAACAACAAACATGCCAAAACCATTGATCCATGGGAGGGAAGAAGGCAAGCAGCAGTCAGGTTGCACTTATCAAATGCATTTGAGTCCCCATCAGAAATAATCTTATAAAAGCAATATTTGCTGACCATTAATCTGGGAAGAGTTGAAGCCATTTTCAAACATTTTGGAAACCACTGACAATGTGAAAGATTATTTACCACATGAAAAAACTCGAGACAACTGTAGATCTCCCTTGGAGTTAAAGTGCTGCTAGCCATACAAAAGTATGGCTGAAAAAGAAAACAAAGAGTTGTAAGGATCCAGTCAAAGACCAGACTTGGACCCAGTTTAAGTTCATAGACCTCAATGATCATAGACCTCAATGAACCAAAGAAGACTGGGCCAAAACAGTTGTTGCTGCTAAAATGGTTCCAGAAATTCATTTTCCTCTCTGCCTCTGCATGTTGGCTTCACTTATATCAGAACAAATAACATGGCGTGTCATGCAGCTACTATTGTTAATGAAATGGTATTACCTCATCCTGTCCATATGTAAAATCTTCAAAATGAAAAAAAGGGTGTCTGTAGTTTTTATTACATTATTCACATGTCATAGAAAGAATATAGAAGAGTTAAAATCTTAGCAAGCACCGCTATAGTCGCTACTTGTAAACTTACCTCCTCCATTCAGTGACACAGATGACATAAAAACATAAACTGATATCCAACCGGACAACAAGGAACACAATGATCTGGAAAGAGCTGAAGCAGGAAGTTGAAAAGATGCAGGGAGTGAAGGTTAGTGTTGCTAGTACTACAGACTGTACTACTGATACAAGAGCACTTTGGGCCATGACCACCAACAACTGTAACAACAAATGGGCTAATGGTTCCCATAAAATTTGTATATATACAGTTGTGCTCAAAAGTTTACATTTCCTGAAAGGACTTGCAATTTTTCAGAGAATACTGTATGTAAATAGGAGAAAAGCTTTTCTATCACTCATGGTTATTGGTTGAATGAAGCTATTTATTGTCAAACAATCGTGGTCTCTTTTGAAAAACAAAGAACAGAAAGGACCCTGATCAAAAGTTTATTTGCCCTAATGATTTTGGCCTGGCAAGATTTTGCATTTTTCACCTAGTGCTGCACCAATGTTTCAGGATTCTGAGTCATGGAGAAAGAAAAATAATTGACAAAGGATCAACAGGAAAAGGTGACTAAACTGCATATAACAGGAAATTAATATTTCAAAAAATATTTTAAAAACAATCCAAGAACATAAACTTCTGATCAGAGTCATTTGGGTAATTTCTGCTGTCATTGTGATTTAAAAATAGTTGTTTAACAATAAATAGCTTGACTCAACCACTAATCATGACAGAAAGAAAGAAAAGTTTCTCTTATCATTCATATTCTCTGTGGAAAAAATACAAAATACACACGTTATCTCTATCAATCAATCTCTCTCTCTCTCTGTCTCATTATATATATATATATATATATATATTGTATATATATATATATATATAAAAAACATGAGGATCTCATAAAATCCTAGCCAATGTGTCCAGAAGTAATTACATTACTAATTTTATTTGGAAGTAGTCACATAAAAACATTAATCAATAAAGAGGAAAAGTGATTGCTTCTGCAGTTAATAGTAAAACACTAATAAGAACTCTTTTAATGAGAAAACACAACAGTCACAACAGCATCTTTCCATTGTTATGCTTTTAATGTGCAGCCACTAGAAAACTGCATCTAGATGAGAAAGTGACACATAATTTATTTAGTTCATTTGCTTTATATATGTGTGCATTTGCTCTGCTACACTGTGCTGAGGGCAGCTTTTCTAAGAAGAAGAAGTCTTCTCGTATCGATTATACACTTTCAATAGCACCACAGTAATGTAAGTGTATAATCAATTGAGGAGTGGAATTTCTGCAGATGTCTTTATCCCCCTGAAAAAGCCTCCCTCAGCAGAGCACGGTGGAGTAAATTCACACACACTGAAGTCTGACTTCAGATCTGGGATGTTTGTGTAAAAACAAGACGTCTGACACCAGATGATTAAATAAGATACTTGACCATTTATTAAATGTACAGAAATACTGTTCAAAATCCACACAAGAATGTGTTAAAGAACAAATCCTCAATTCAAATGTAAACAGAATGGTTACCCCATCATACAGTGTATGTAAAGCCAATGCTCTGGGAATTTGTTTTCTGTGGTAGATTAGCAGCACTGTTGATTCTAAACCCAATTATGGACTTTTCAACGCGAGTGTCAGTGTCATCCGATGTTGTAAACAGCGTGTAAATGATCACACCTTTTGTAAACATTAGAACTGAACAAATGGGTGTCTTGAATTGCTGTGGACAAGTAAAGCAGCAGAAGATTCAGTTTCACTACCTTTTAGACTGTGCACATACTGTATATGAAGAATTAAAGATTGTGGCTTTCATGATGGATACCATGCTGTGCTGCAAAAATTACTGAAATAAATTTCACCAAACAACAGAGTATCTCATAAACATTTCACAGAACATACTAATCAAACCCATCAAAAAAGACATGAGTGGTTGTCATTTTGAATTGGAGAAGGACTCACAATCACTTCAGCTCTAAATCAAGACAACACAATAGTTAAGCATTGAAGACAGTCAGTTCAAAACATATCAGACCATTCAGGGTGGATTTTTTTTTTGTTTTTGTTTTTTACTTCAACCTTATTTACAGAAATACAAACCTGTTATCAAATGCAACCAAATTACAAGAGTTTAGTAAATTTACCAAAAACACTTCATCTCTGGTGTCACAGCACAGGCCGACTCGTACAATCTGACCTAGAAATGTGCTTATCTAACCACGTCGTATGAAAGCGAGACTGATTTTCAAAGGGGAGCACATTTATCTACCACACCAGCAGGAGTCAGGACAGAGACATTAGGCGTGTCTGTAAACATTCAAATCATGACTGACATTGGGCCTCAGTTATCAAACAACATACTGATATTTCGATTCATTATTGAGAAGCAAAGGAATAATTCTGTTACGGTTATTACATAATTGCCAGTTAAGAGTCATGAAGATCTTTATCCAAGCTCTACATTAAATTTTGATGTGCTTACTAGGTTTTTGCAGAGTGGGTTGATGAGCTTTTAAATTGTGGTTAAAAAAAATTATAATTGAGTAAACAATAACAGACAAAATGTCAACATTCTGCTAGTAGGAAGGTCATAAAAATGTGTTATCTTTAGTTTTTCTGAAGGAAATGTGGGTTTTGATTAAATACAAATTGTGCAGTTTTCCTGTCAATCTGAATCAAATTCAGCTGAAGATGTTGAGAAGTATAAAAAGGTAAAATTTTTAATATTTTAGCCCTTGTGGAAATGTATGCAGGTGTTACATGTTGTCATAAGGCTTTCTTAAAGCCTGGGAAGAAGGCTCAGGGCGATAAATAATTAGTCTGTGACTCACATTTATCAATAATTAACAGTTTAGGCCAACATAGACCCGTTATGATGGTAATACATCAACAGAGCCACACAATTGTTTTGTTTTTTTTACTCGCTGATGTACAATGCTCTTTATATTCATGTAATCATGTTTTTGAATTTACAACCAATATCACCATTTAAATCTCAGAAACCGTTTTGCTTCAGCGTTGACCAAAAGTCAGAGGAATGTTACAGTCCCACCCTTTTACATCAAACAATTTTCCATGTTGTTTCTACACATTTAATTCCAGGTACTTTAAAGGGATGACACCCTGCTCTGAAGATTATCCCAGACCATAATCATATAACAAACTGTAAAGCATAAAATGCATAGAAATGACATGTAAAGTGTGCTATTTATATCCAATGCCGTAGGATTAAGCTAAAATATTGTTGTTGTAGCATTAATACACATTATCTAAATGGATTAACCTGTGCTCAGATAATAAGAGAATAGGAATTCATTTTCCACACACAAGCAAAAATGTAGTTAATAAATGAGGCCCAAAGTTTGGTCATCTGCTAAGAGGAGGTTTTAGCAATACTGTGTGAACTGGAAAATATGTACACAGTGAATGTGAGAGCTGGTCAGAAGGCAGAAAACAAAAAGAAAAGAGAGAGAGAGAGAGAAAGAGAAAGACAGAGAGAGAAATGCTCCCCAGTTTGACAGACTTCCTAAAAGCCATCTGTCTTTTTACTTGGACGTGGTTTCTAACTCACACCTACTTCCCCTCCTTGTCCTCTAAACGGCCTGGAGTAAAAATGTAATCCAGGGCTTGTCTCTCAGCTGCAGCCACGTTGGGGTGCCATAGGTCAACCATGAAGACCACCCGAGGACCGTCATCCGAGCCGCCTGCACACACAGGCAAACACTTCATCTCAATGTGTTCCTGACCTGAGACAAACTGCACTCATAATGGAAGATAGCTTTTGGATTTTTTCCAGACTTTTAAGTCTATTTCTGGAAAGAAATCAAGCGATACGTGCACAAAAAACATAAATATTCAGTTTTTATCCCTGCTTACCGTCATGGAAAGCCCTGTGGAGGAAGGAGTCGTCAAAAAGCAGACAGCTCCCCTCAGACCAGCACTGTGGCTCTCCACCAACTACAAGCTCACAGGATGGAGGCACTCTGAGACCTAAAGGAGAGAAAAACCGTCCATGCGTCACTTTGGGCTTTACACGCATTTTGTCCATCCTTCCACAGACACTTCCCTATCTGTAAAACTTGGCGCTTTGAAGGTTCATGGCTAGTGTTAATATCCTTTCTCCCGACTACAGATGGAAATAGAATCAAAGCTCAGGTGCAGTAAAAATCATAATTTGAGATTCTGGCACATTTCATCCATGTGCTTCCTTTGCTCTAGAGAATTTGGGAGTCTGAACAGCTGATTTATACTTTGTTGCTCTTTCCCCTCTGTGTAAATATGCTTACTTGTAAAATTATCTGCTGCTGTTGTGCTGAGTTAAATACACACTGAGCCTCATCAGTTCCAGCTCACTGGATTCTTCTTACCCAGGTGGCAGCGCAGCCGGACATTTGTTGGACCGTAGTGCTCGGTAATGAGAGCCCCGGGCGTCAAAACGGAGAAGCAGGCGTTTCCAAATACGTTGTTGGCGATGAACGTGCGCAGCTGGCCCAGCACCCGCCAGGCCCGCGGACACCTCCTGACATTCAGGACCAAAGGAGTTCCTTGGTTCACCAGGTAGTAGGTCCACCACTGCCCGCGAGGAGTGCTGTTGGCTTTCCAACCCGGCGGCAGGGAGGAGCCGCTGCGGACCGGCGGCTGGTGGTAGATGCTCTCAAACTCAGCCAGGAGGGCAGGGAAGCTCTGCTCTAGCAGCTCCACGTCATGTCTCTGCACTTCTCTGGAGAAGAAAGGGGCCGACGGTAAGTCAGGGAGGAAGAAAACCTCCGGTCGCTGGATCGTCGGTCGGCTGTTGAGGTATCGGCCTTGGTCCCGAACCCCTTTGTGCACCCTGCCCATACCTGACCAGGTGTAGCGCTTGGCGTAATCCTGCAGGCTGTGGTAGAGCCTCTGGTTCAGGCTCTCACCAGCGCTGGTGCAGCGGAAGCACTCTGACGACTGGCAGAAGGCAAAGCCGTTCTGCTCCTCCAGCAGCGACCCGTGTTTCCCTTTGCCTCTGCCGCGACAGTCTGAACTCATGAACCCCCCCACCACTCCTCCGATCCGGCCAGACCCCGCCAGATACCTCCCACGCAGCGGGCTGGAGCCATGGTCCCGGCCCACTCTGTAACAGTACCACATGAAGAGCAGCAGCACACACATGGCAATGGCGAAAGCGCAGATCTCGCACTCCCGCACAGACTGCATCCCTCCAGCCACCATCTCCCTCACACTCTCCAGCGACCACTCCATGCTGCCTCGCCTCCGGACCGCTGAATCAGATAGAAATATAAAAGTGCTGATGAAGGATCAGTTAACGTGTCTGTTCTTGACTGTGATTGAAAGGGGCCTTAAACCGCATACGGGGGGCTATGGTGTCCGGTGTCAGGCAGCTCTTACGGCCCCGTATGATGTAAACAGTCTGCTGATCTGATCTGACACTCTCGCTCTCCGGGCCTAACATTTCAGCACTCTGCAGCGATGGAAGGCTTCTCCTTGCATGATGTCAGGCTGTGCGGTATTTGTGCTGCTCCCTTGCTCGCTCTTTCAGACAAACGCAGACAGGGTTAGGTGTTCTCTGGAATGTGTTCTCTGGAAAACAAAGACAGAAGAAGAGAAATGGGATAAGATGAGGAGAGGATGTTGCATCTGACAATGGCAGTGCTGGAGCTGATATAAACACTTCAAACTGCACTCCTGCTGTATTCCTCCTTGGTATCATTGCACTTTGTTTTGCAGCTGTAAAACACACCTTCCTCGTCGGTTTGACAGCAAATTCCCATTTTGTGTCCAGTAAGTTTAACGCACACCTGCTGGAACTCACCCACACACTGGACTTCAAAATGACTGCACTTTGAGTATGCACACACACAAACAGAGAGCACAGTTTGGAATTAAGCTTTTTCCACACGCTCCCCCGGTACTGCACTGTGTAAAACCATGAGTCATTGGCACATTGCTGTTTAACACAAATCTCTCCCTTTTGTATTATTGAGCACCACGCACCCAAGAGTGCACGCCAAACAGTGAATTATATAAACGTAAACAGTGCTGAAACCCACCCAGTGATATATAAATAAATATATAATTGGCATTCATAGGTTGCTCAGCAGGAGCCGCACAAATGGATCCTCTGGGGAGGGAAGGGGAGGGTTACAGGCTACAGTCTGTGTAGTCATATTCTAAGTATCAAACGAAAGCTGCATTATATGGGTATGATTATATAATGCTAATGGACCAGCAGCCACAGCGCTAGGAGTGCAATGCGTCAACTGTGATCAGAAGTCCAAGATGTGCTCTCACCAAAAATGGTCCGGTAATCCCGCTCCAATAGATCCTCCCCTACATCATGTCTGACAGCATCAAGACGCCCCCACATCTACCCACACGCTCGCTCCCGTTAGGGTCTTATCATGAAAAAAGCCATTGAAAACACGCACCGTACCTTATTCTTCCAATCACTCCGTTGTTTCCAACCAATCTGACCACTAGAGTTGTTGCCATCAGGGCCAAGCTGCTACACAAACTAATGGCCAACATACTGGGAGAGCTGCAACGTTCATTAAGCCTCGGAAAACACGCAGGTCGCAGTTACTGAGCTCATGTTTCCACCTGTGCAGCTGCCTGGATGCTTGACGCGCTGATTCGTGCACGGTTTGCATCTATACACACTCAACATTCATGACTGTGACCAAAGGAGAGGAGAGGCGCACAGGTGTTTCTCCAGGCAAAGCTGCGCACCACTGCAGTGCACACGGTAGACGGATATCACTTGCCAACATCACAGGAAACAGCTCCAAATCGCACAAAAGAATCGTAACTGGAAGCAGCAAACACCAGATAACAGGGGAAAGATTAAAACTTGTCCTACCGACGGGGTTGACTCCCTGTCTGTGCTGGACAGCAGCGTCAGAGAGGATTAAGAAAATATTGATGTAAATACTGACGCTTCAGCAGGGAAGCCACCCAGCTCCGGGCAAACAAAGAATGCAAGAGCTCTTCCGGTTTTTCCTTTCAAAAGAAACGCGTAAGGAAACCAAGGATTTGAGGAGAAAGGGAAAAACCATAGACTAAAAATGGGAAAAAAAAACTATTCTGAGAAATGACTTTCGTAGCAATCGCTGGCAAATTAATAACACACAGTCTACTGATATCTTCAATATTTTCTCAAGAAGCTCAATGATTTCTGGCGACAAATTAATGATTCCACTGAGAATATTAATGCGAATACTGAAATTGTTTGCATATAAGTTTGCTGCAAAATATGATTTCATTATATAAAAAAAGGATTTTCATTTGGAAATACTTCAACTTCTTTACTAATTGATATAGATATAAAATAATTTATTCAAACAGACAATGGAAAAATCTTGTCAGTAGGCCACAGCATTCTGTTGAAGAGTTATTTTACTTTTTAAAGAGTTTCTTTTAATATCCGGTTTTGCTCCAGTAACCCCTTCCCTCTGTTTCATGACTCTCCCGTTGACTGCCGTTTGATCTGTGCTGCAGACAGCATTTCCCAAGATGCACCGTAACAGCGTAGCTGTCGACCAGAGTAGACAGAGAGCAGTGATAGTGATCGTTATGACAACGTGCAGAAATTTGTTCAACAAGTTTTTCAGCTGATTCCAACTCGAAGGAGTATAAACTGTCTGCGGATCCACAAAGTCTGCGCTTGCCTTAATATAGTAGCCTAAGACGAAATCACGATACACTTTTATTCACCTCAGTGTGGATGTCTGCAGGAGTGACCATTTTATAGCCTAATATTACTGTAATTGGACTCTAAATTGGATCTCTAAAGTGTTTTTACTGCAATAATAACCTGTTACTGCATAGTTTGATTCAAAATTACTAAATATGAATTTGGGATTAATGATGAGTTCAAAGAGCTTCTGATATCCAAGTTTTCACACAGATATTTGATTAAACCTATAGTCTGAACATGTTAGATATAGATAGATAGATAGATAGATA
>JAVQJG010215385.1:0-14530 GCA_036024015.1 Craterocephalus amniculus
TTCAGTTGATTTGTAATGAATACACAATGTATGACATTTCATGTTTTTTAATTGCATTACAGGAAATAAAGAACTTTATCACAATATTCTAATTTTCTGAGACAGACCTGTAGAGTAACTTGACCCAGAGTTTCTTTTTAGACTCAGTTGGTTAAAGCACTGTGACCAGTCTGTGTTGTTTCAAAACCAGTTTGCACCAGTATGAGTAAGGGCAGCTGTCTCACTGGATTACACAGCACAGGCTAATGCTTGCTTTCGGTTTGTTCTGACCACAACAAACTGGGAACATCCTGCAGGAGCTGCCCTGACACATCTAGCCATCACAATCGGATCCTTGTCTGCATCCCTTAAGACCAGGGGTGTCAAACATAAGGTCCAGGGGCCAAAACCGGCCCGCCAAAGGGTCCAATCTGGCCTGCAGGATGAATTCGGTAAAAGTCACTGATCATAATTTGCAATACCAGTTTTTACTTCAATTTTTTACTTCCAGATACGTGGGAGAGAACATTTTGTGATTGTTTTAGATCCATGTGATCTATAGGTTGTAATATGTGTATTTTTTTAGGAAGAAAATGTTAATGAATAAATATAAATTAACATTTAATGCAAAATAAAAATATTAAATAGGTTTTAAATAAATTGTATACATAATTTGTATAATGTATACATTTATTTATATATATATATATATTAATCATACAATGCCCCCTCCTATTTTTTTTTATTTTTATTTAAATATATAGGCTACAATAAAAAGAAAATCCATGTTTTTCATCCTGTCATTCTAAATTTACTCCATTAAATATAAAACATCTTGATAAGATAGTTGCCTTTTAGACTAAAACGATGAATTTTTTTCACTTTTTTTTTTTTTTTTTACGTGATTATGCAGTTAATTTACTAGTCGGCTCACTGGAGATGGACTTGTGCTGAATGTGGCCCCTAAACTTGCAGGGGTGTCATGAGTTACACATGGGGAGGGTGATTGTTTGCAGCCAAAACACCACATATGTACAAGCATGAGTCCACCAATGACTCCTCACGATTACAAATGCAAATGAGCGTTATAATTGCGATTTTTTGTTTTTTTAAATCGTTGAAGTAATAATCAGAACGATTGATAACAGGTGCGTGGTGTATCTGCACGGACGAGATTTAATGTAACACAGCCATCTATATTTCCGTCATTTTTCTATTTTATAAACTTTTAAACAGTATTTATTAAAAACTATCAGTTAATAGCAGCTGGAACATGAGGCACAGGCCACGTTGCGTGTTTAAACCGGTTAGTGTAAACCCCCCCTGCAGCGGTTTGAACCAGTAAAACCAGATAAAAACCAGTTTCAGCACCAGACCATGAAGGTCGACGCTCCGTTTACCTTGCACGCTGCAGTCCACGGTTTTCTCAAGGTTAAACTAATCCATCTACGGTCTAACTTGGTCACGAGCGTGTTCATGTTGTCAGCAACAGCTGAGGCTGGTGCGCAGACTCAGTAGACGCGGTTCAGCTCGCGCGCTGCTCCAGCAGAAACGACCAGGCAGATGTTGGAAGGTGGTGACTTAAAAGAGACAGCAGAAGGTGAATTCGGTGCACTTCGCAGCGAAAAAAGCAAGAAAAAAAACAGGAGAAAAGGTTAAAATTCCTGCACCGGACGGCGGACGGGTTGGTGTCGCTTCCTGGGGAGTCACGTGGTTGCAGCTAAGCCAATCAGCACGCTGATGTCGCCAAAAAAGAGACTGAACCGAATTAATTTATAATAAATAAATTAATAAAACCATCCATTTTCTGTACCACTTAATCAAATCAATCAATCAATCAATCAATCAATCAATCAATCAATCCTTACTACACAGCAAAACACTGCAACTAACCAGAAACAAACCATAATTCTGTTGCAACTGAGGTTTGGTCAAATACAATGATGCCTGTAATAAAAAGGATTTATGCAAACAGCTGGAAATGTTTTATCTCTTAACTTCAATGCTTCTCTGCAAACGTGACTTAAAAATAACAAAAACTACCAGAGGGGAAAGAAGTGTCAAAACATGCACAGAAAACCACGCATTGTTATATTTTAACACAAAATACAAACAAATACATAAAAAGAGTTTTAAAGCATTTACTAATGTGGAAAATGTATAGTTTGCCAGTCCTCCTCAGTTACTAATAGTTAGGCTTAATAGTTTTACATACTGACTGGGACAAAATGTGGTGTACAAATTAAACAAACTACTGACTTATGAAATGAATTATTTTATTTATCCCAGAGGGAAATTGCAATGATAAAATGAATAAAATACAAATATTTTGTGAATAAAAATAAATCAATCATTCTTTAAACCAGCCCTTTGTAATTTTGCAGCTGAAATAATCTTTATTTGTCACTGAGCTGCGTTACGAGTGACTGACAGCCACATTCTAGCATTTCATGCATAATCATATCATTAAAAACACTGAGGCTGTTACAAAACCCACACAGACAAGCAGCAATAGATGATTGTGGTTTAATAACTAAAGATTTCCCCCCTGACGTACAGCTGGAGGTAAAACCTGATGAGGTAATTTCCCTTTCGCAGGTCCGACGCTGGAACAACGCTTGTTTATTTAAACAGGCCTTTCACAGACTTCACCAAATCCCTGAAGATGAGCTTAAAATGTGAGCCGTCGCAGTGCGGCGCGTTTCCGGTTTGCTTACAGGCGCAGAGCATGAGCGTCCGGTCTCTGTCGGGGGTGAAGCGAAGAGGAGCGATGCTCGGGGCTTTCGTCCGGTGAGCTCCGTCGCAGAAGGGCTGTTGGACAGGATTGGAAAAAGTGAGCAAACAGGTTGTGGAATCATCCACACTTTTATTAGATAAGGGAGAAACATCTGGGGATGTAAATCAGGCTTCGTGGGTCAGGCCTCTGGTCCTGGTCTGAGTTTTCATCGCCAGGGTTTCCAGAGGAGACTGGGCAAAGAGATGTCACAATTATAGATTACGATTATTGTTTGAGAAATGATTGCGATTTTACGATTATCACGGTTATTGTGTTTTAATTTCACAACACTGGAAATGTATGAAATAACATGAAAACTCCTTTTCTGTTAAGTTTTATTTGTGTGTGGACGTCAAGAAAACAGAAACAAAAGTACCATTGAAATTCCCATTGGAATTGAGTAAAAATCCCCTCTCCTCTGGTAACAATTTAAAAAAAAAGCTACAGTATTTTATGAATGAATATGTTAATGTGAAGAGATGAAAATAAATGTGAGCTTTAGGATTTCAGTGATGATAATCAAACTATATTTACATTAAATGATGATATTTAGGAAGCTTTACGGTTATTAATTGTTGCTTCTACTACTGAGATTAATCGTGAAAATAAATAATTGTGACATCCCTATCTGTGCAGACTGGTTGGAGATGACAGAAAGGCAACAGGAAGTCCAGTAACAACATTAAGACGGGGGTCTGAGCGGATGTGAGAAGGTGGAGCTGATAATGATGCCGTGTATAAACAGAGGCAGAATTATGCCTGGAAGTACCGACTGTACATGCTGCAGCTCAGCTGGGGCATGAAAAGGCGAAGCTCCAGCTTTGTTGGAGAGGGGTAAAGTAAAAAAGCAAACCACCTCATCATCTCTGCCCTCACCTGTTTCTGGCTGTGACCACAAGCACACCAGGCGTAGCGTTTCCCAGCAGACACCTTGACTCTGCAGGGCAGCCGGGCCGCCGGGACGGGCTGCGTGCTCTGCAGCCGGGACTGGACCTGGAGGACGAAGGTTTAGAAAGAAAACATCCAGAATTTGTTTGTGTCGTTCAGCTTCCTCCGTCTGAACCCGCCTGTCCGATCATCACACTCGCCTTCGCCCAGCCGAGCTGGAGCAGGAGCCCAGCTAGCAAATGCTCAGCATATGTGGGAACAGCATCAAACCAGAGCACTACAAGTGATGACAATCTGAAGAATTAAGAGAGTGGAACGATGTCATCCAAACTCAAGAGGCCAAAACATCAAACGCTGCTCAAATTCTGTCTTTTTTATTGGAAAGGTCCTTTGAAGTGTTTGCTGGGAGGAATTTTAATATCTTGGCTGAGGAAGCGAAGCCGAACAGTGGCCAGGCGGTGGAGCTGTCCGTCTTTATATGTCTGCTTATTTCAGAGAAAAATACATTAAAAGTTGAAAGAAATTTACAAACGGCCGAGGAAACGGCAAAATTCCAGGCATCAAACACTAAAATGTGGAGTTGTACCTTTTCTGCATCATTTCTTTACTCGCAGGAAATATTTTCGAATATTTTAGAAATGCATAAAACCCAAATACTATTTATTTATTTTCATTGTTACCCAACCATTCAACAAATTCAGGCAATTTAATGCCACGGTGCGATCTGCAAATTTACTCCATGGCAAATATTTTGGGATGAGTATCAGGAAATGTGTTCTAAACTCATTTCCAGAAAAGATGCTGTAAAATGTGAATTTCTTTGTTATTTGGTTTGAAACAACCGACTCATTTTCAGTCTCTTAATTTCTTTCTTTGTCTTTGAGCTGCAGTAACACAAAAATGTCCCATCATGGGATCAGCATTTCATCTTATCTACCAGCTCTGGGTAGGGACCCAAAGAAGCAGACGGCCAATCAGAGCAGGCGAAATGGGTTTCCACCTGAGGATGGATAGGCTGCTGTCCCCACTCCCAGATAAGTGGGAAGAAAATGGATGGAACACAACTGGTAATGGATGTTGTAAGCAACCATCTAAGTAAAGCATGTTAGTGACCAAAAAAGTGCTATAGAATCAAACCTATTATCAATAATTCAATACAATAAAACAATAATTGATAATAAATGTATCCATCAGTTATTTCATAACATCAGTATACGAGATGCAGACTCCATCTCTAGTATCAAGATTTAGCTTAAAACTTTCCTCTTTAAAAAAAAAGAACGTTAAACTTTTGATTGATTTTATGACTACTTTCATATTTTAATGCATTTTTGAAATACTTTTTTCTTTATGTGAAGCACTGAGTCACAGTTGTGCTTGAAAGGTGCAGTTTAAACAGACTCCTGACATCGGTCAACACGAAGATGTTGGCAATGGCTGCTACCTCCAACCAGACCACTAGATGGCAGTAACCCTTACACAGAATAACCACTAGATGGCAGTAACCCTTACACAGATGGATCCACAGGAAACCAGATTTCTGTTTCACGTCATATTCACATGTTTTTGGATAGGAAAGAATGTAGATAATTATTAAATTAATACTGTTGAACAAGCTGCTGTAAAGTTAATGAGTTTATAAACTTTTTTCGAGCTTATTGTGTTTTACATTTCTTGAAGTTGAGAAAAGCTTTTGCTTAAGACTACTTTCTGTTTGAGCTTGAATTGAAGCACAAATTAACATGAATAGCCATTCTTAAGTGCACATTTATTCATTTTTCATTTATAGATCATGACATGCATTAAATATGTTAACATTTTGCAGCAAGCCTCTGTTCACAGTGAGACAGCAGTTCATTTCATGACTCTATAACTATTAATCTGCACACTGATAAGCATAAAGAGGAGCCCGGTCTTCAATAACGTGCTGGACCGGAGGATTATCTGGAAAGGTGCTAAAGGTGAATGAAGCAGGGTGTGCCAGAGCTATTTGTTTGCGCAGAAAAGGAAGAGATAGAAAAAAGAAAAGAAAACGTGAACATTCATTCTTAAAACACACAATTTACCAGAAACGGCCTGATTCAACTTGTTTTTTTCCTTTTGTGTCCCAGAGAAACACAACTAGACTCGGGATGTTCTGCAGGGACTCACCGTGGAGGCGGAAACAGGCGGAAGGAACCGAAGTGGTGTGACGGTCTGCGGATGGACCCTCCACACTGCGGACATCAGCCAGAGCGCGCTCATTCTGACGCAGTTTGCGCGGGTCTGATGATGGTGAAGATGACGGGTCCTCTACTTTTCCTTCTCCACAGGGGATCCCACACACGGCTGCTCCCAGGCACTTGGACACGCTCCAAAGTTCCGACTTTTTACAACATGGCTGCGACGGCGCCGCTGATTGGCTGCTGGGGGAAAACATGCTCGTGCTGCTCCACCGCTCCTCCTCCTCATCAAACACTCCTTCATTCATACCAGAGAAAAAATCTGTTATAAAACCTGTAAAAATGGTAAAAAGTAACTTTTTTTCCCTTATTTAGCCTCCAGATCAGGTTTCTGCCCTTATTATTACTGTTATTATTTTTTATTGTGGATATATTTAAACATGTTTGTTTGTTTGTTATTTTTATATGTTTTATTTGCTGAACCGAATAAACTACTACTACTACTACTACTACTAATTACTAAACTCATGGAATTAGAAAAATCTTTTCCAAGAGTTCCCTGGCCAAGATCGGCAGCTTCTAAAGTAAAAAATCAGTAATAGAAATAAATCCACGTTTTAAAGTCAAAAGTCAGCTTTATTGTTACATATTCCATATATCCAACATACAGTATAATTGAAATATCAGTCCTCTCGGACCCACGGTGCAAAAACAATACTTGATAAAATAATGAAGTAAACAATAAACAACCAATGCACACTCTGGGCTATGTAACAAAATATTTTTAAACAAAATATGTTAAAAAATGTAAATAATGCTAAATAAGTGCATACAAATAAACAATCAACATGTTAATATGAATTGGAACTATATAAAAAACTTACAAAGAACAAATAAAATACTGAATAAAATATATCACTGTAGCTATAAGATGCTAAACTGAGACACAGAATTGGTCAAGCACAACATCTGTTTCTGATGTATTCACAACAGATTTATCATTATGGGGGCAGTTTTGTAATATTAAAGGGACTTATCAGTTTCTTATGAATGGTGGGGCAGGGCAATTAAATGTTTCCCTCCCAAGTTCAGTGTGGATCTTGGAGCTGATAATTATGTAGATCTAGGAATGAAGAAGTCCAGAAGATAACTTCGGATAGCTTTATAAATAAGATCACTCCAGTGTGAGTCTGAGAGGACAAAGAAAACCATGAAGCCCTTTGCAGAGTTGTGTAAGGGATCAGACCATGTAAACATTGCATAGATGGATGCACATTTCTAAAAACCTAAAGTAATAACAGAAATACTTGATTTTAAAGAAAAAAAAATCAGTTTCTTTTACCAGCTGCTGGATGTGAGGTGTGAAAGAGAATGCATCATCCAGCAAGACACAAATTATTTGCTTTTAACTTCGGACTCATTAGGAGGAAAGTTTCATAAGATGTTTTTTATTTTGTTGGCATTTAAAACTAATTTTAAATCAAACTTTTTGGGGGTAATGTTAAAAGGTCACTGCAGCAAATAAAATGAACTATTTAAAGTTGTGTCCTGGATTTTATTAGATCATAATTCACAGATGAACAGATGTGCTGCTCAAAATAAATAATATCATCATTGACTGCAGGGATTATGGATCAGCAGTAAAAGGCTCCACCTCTCATATCAGACACACAGCGGTGTTACTGCAGACTGTAATTTTACTTGAGTCTCTCTGCGGTTTGTTGCAGTTAATGGTTTTTATGCTTGTTTTATCAGTCAGATTATTATTCTCATTTGTGTTTTTGTCTTTACAATAATATGGACATACAGTATTGTGTAGCATCCCCTCTTCTTTTGATAAGTATTTATAGATCCAAAATGTCACATTAAATCTGTTCTTTTGAACTTTTCTTCATTATTAGTGTCTAACAGTAAAAAGTTAAAGGAAACAGTTACTACCTGAATTGGGGCTCGTGTTGCTGTGTGATCATGCTCCTCAGAGGACGACAGAGTTTCACGTTTCTTTTCTTCGCTTCGGGAGGCTGGAGTCATGCAGTAGTTGAAGCGTCACACATCTGCACCGCAACATTGGTGCAATCTGTGTGAAGAGTGTTTGATGCCATGGATCCAACTCTGATTTGTGGACTGTTGCTTTGTGAAAATAATCTGCCCGGCAACAAAGCGTGAAGACATTTTATGGCTTTTTGTTTGTTTGTAATAAGAACACAACACCCATGAAAGGGCCTCTGCTGCCAGTGCAGATGTTGCTCAGAAGAGACATAAACTCACCTGTCACTTTATATGTACAGCACAAATATCTGATCAGCCAATCAGAGCTCAGCATCTAGTCACATGGTGAAGTTCAGCCTGAGCATCAGGATGAGGAAGAAATGGAGTTTCTGGTTGTTGGTCTGAATTTTTATCTCCAGGATTTCTAGAGGATGAAGGAGAGAAGATTGGTTGGAGATGATAGAAAGGAAACAGGAAGATCCTGCTGCTGACCACGTCCATCCTCTCTGAGCCCAGAGGAGCATCTTCTGATGCTGCTTCCAGCAGGATGATGCTCCATGTCACACAGCTCACATCCATCATTCACTGAAAGCCACCGGATGCACATCTACACCATGATGCACCTCTGATGTGGTGGAACAGGAGATTCTCATCACTGTTGTGATGCCATCATGTCAGTATGGAGCAAACTTGCCGGTTGGATCCATCACACCAAGAATTACATCGGGGTCTGACCCAGTGCTAGAAGGTGCACCTGATAAATAGTCTGGTGAGTTAATTCTGCATTTTGAATGGTTTAAATTTACTCCTCCCATTTCCTGGTAATGAGGAAATGAGAGTTGGTGTGAAACCTCTACACCCACAGGTAACCTGCTTTCCTCCTGAAGTCAATGAATGTCCACAACAAAATGATACAACTCAGTAAAATACATTTATTGACCAAAAAAAATCGTCTTAATTTGTCCTTTTTAATTTTACACACAAAAATATCAAAATACTTTACAGGGTTTTTAATCTGAATATCGTCAAATTAAGTTTCGAAGCATTTCGTCCAACAAATACACTGTACAATGACAACGTGCTTGTCCTTTTAAAATTCAGTGCTCATTTTTTTTATTTTCAGGGAAACAATGCATTTAAAATTATGCATAGTTAAATTACTTGGTATTTAGCGATACATTTGAGAGACTCACTGCATTTCATGCAAGTCATTTCCCATTAATGAAGCCTCATTCACAGCCAGGTGCTTTAAAATGTTGTAAAGACATAAAAGATACACAGTACGACATTCATAACATGGATTATCTTGGTTACCCAGACCTCAAAGCTTAAAAGAATGAATGTGTTTTTACACAAACATATTAAAGTACAACTTGTATTCCAACAAAAAATTTAAAAAGTACTAAAAAAAAGATTTACAATTGGGCCCGAAGCGCCCCAGTGCAACATAAGAAACCGCTTCAGAAATCCTTAGCGCTGACGTTCTCTTCCTGTCACTGCTACAGTATTCCCCGCCACTACCCGAGCTGCAAACGAAACCAAACTAAACACGAGGAAGAGCCGAGTGCGAGATGAGAAACGGGAGAGAAAATATCCATAAAGGAACTAAAATTAGTCCAACTTAAAGGGAGGGTAGGAGATCCTGGAAAAACAGTTCCACCGTGCTACATTTAGAAAATACACAATTCCTGCAGCTGCTGGCACGGATCCTCTTTTCTACCATAATTCATTAGGACCGAGGCAGTCGGAAGTATTTTAACCAGAGTTATTTCATTTACCATAAAGACGTGACATAAACTTTAAGTTTGTTAAATTGTGACATTAAAATCATGTCATATTTAATATTTGTGGATTCGTATGTGATTAACTGTTTACCAGCTATTTCTTTTCTAAATAAAAACTTCAGTGGATATTTCTGCCTCTGTTTAGTTGTAATGCACTTATCTGAAGGGTTAAAAGGGAAATTCTCGTACACTGAGCTGGGAGCTGAGTTAGATATATCTCACCATCCAATCGTTTAGAGGGGGCTGGGTAAAATGATTGGACGGTGCATTTCAGTCCTGTCTGCTCCACACATGCTCCTGGGCAACATCTCCTACCCTACCTTCACTTTAAAAAAAAAGAGAAAAATCTTAACCTGACAAAGTAAAAGAAGAGCTCAATGTCGGTGTTTCGGTGCAGTAATAGTCACCTTTTTAATAAAATAACAGTTAAATATCTCCTATGACACCTCCTCCGTTTCTCAAACAACTAAAAAAAGTTTCCGTCTGAAGACGAAAGTTACGATAGAAAAAAAGCTTGGACACTTTTAGCCACCACTGTACGCTTATTCACACGTTTCAGCTATCAAAAGTATAAACAGGTTTAAGAAGAGTGCTTTCGTTTAATAACCGACCCCTCCGCGAGTCCGAGTAAAAAACACTACGAAAGAAAGAGCTCCTTCTTTTCTGCCGACCTACCATCATTAAGGCATTATCTATCCAGTATTGCTAAAAGAACAACTAGAGAGTTATGCATGTACGAACGCAACAGAAAAAACCTTCATGACGAGTGCAAAATACTCACAATTCAAACAGCTGTTAGTTGCTAGCGGCCTACTTAGATAACCTGATCATGGCTAATTTAGCTCTGTCAGCTACCAACATGCAAAGTGCACACTTGTTTCAGAAAAGCAGTTCTTATTTGTTTAAGCATCCAAATGTTTGGTTTCGTCTGTTTTAATCTCGACAGCAACTTGGAAGGATATAAAACTCTGGCGGCGGTTTGGAATAAAAGCTGGAGCGAACGCCACCGGTTTGCAGGTGGCTGTTTATATCCCCTGAAGGCTGTTGTGGTAAAAAAACAAAAACCAAACGTCTGCAAAGAAAATAATAACGAAAACCAGCTGGCAGAAAGATTGAGGTAATAACTAGCTTAACAATGATTGCCGCTAACACTTCAACATGACTACTTATCTTTACATAACCAGTACTAAGAGGAGGAGGGAGGGGGCACGAAGGGAAGACAAAATATAAAGGAAGACTGTTGAGGTTGCTTAATAATAAAAACAAAGGTAAAAGAAGTCTGTGTTCCTCGCTGACTGGCTGGAAATGCTGGTTTCAGTGGTGGAGGGAGATGGTGAGCGGTCAGGGTTCAGTTCATACGTCCACGCTGCTCCTGCTCAGGCTCGGCCTGCACCTGCAGCCTCCTTGGTCGAGCTAACAAATTAGTGCAATTTAACAAGAGAGACCACGAACTGCTGCTCTCTGAAAGCTGCCTACAGACAAAAAAACACAACAAAAAAGCACCTACGAAGGAGGATTAAGAGTATCGAAACACGAGAAAGTCCACCGCGACGTCCTGCTCTACATTCATAAACGGTTTGTCAGATGCAGAAAGTTCTTCGTGGCAGCAGGTGATGCCTGAGGTCTTCATCCGAGCCGATCCAGTCGGAGTCACGTCAGCCGCTCTTATCGCCCCCCTTCTCTCCCGCTGCCTGAAAACACCAGCAGGATTTAATCCCCCAACCTAACGAGTCTGTCTGACAAGGTGTACGGAAAATAATCAATTTGATATATAATAATAATAATAATTAACCATTAATAATGATTATTAATGATAATAACTAAAAATACACATTATTAGTGTTCAGGTGTTATTCAGAAGTGAATGCCAGAGTATCATTTTTAATCACATCACAGAAAATCACAAATACCGGCAGTATCAACGAATCACAACGTAAACTGAATCGGCAGAAAAGAATCCAATCGGGAGGAAAGTGTATCGTCCTGGCCCCACTTTGTCACCTAATTTAATCACTCATTTATTTTTGGAACATAATCGAGAAATGACTGAAAAGTATCTGACAGCAAGCTTTTTGTACTTTCCATAAATTTTTTAACTTTTTAAAAAAGAGATAATATTTTAAATATATTTAGTTTAAATATATAATATGTATTTTGTCTGAAGGTGTACAGATAAAATAAAAATAAAAATTATTAGCATCACTGCCTTGAGTTTGAAATGATAACTAATTATGCTAATAATAACAATAATCATAATAATAATAATAATAATAATAAGTATTAATAACAATATTAATTATTATTATTAATGATAATAATAATCATCATTATTATTTTTTTTTTTTATTATTACAGTCTGTAATATTTGTTTAGGTTGATTCCAGGTCAACATATTCTGATTCCATTGCAGGTTTTGCTCCAGGTTGGGTTGCAGCTTCTTACCTACAGATCTGGTTTGGTGGGAAATCTTTGTCTGTTTCCAGGTTTATTTTGGACTTTTTAGACTCTTGCTACTGAACTAATCTGAACCGATTTGGAGCAGTTTTCCCTCCTAACTGGTTCAGCCTCATACAGGAAGTGCATCACTGAGTTCCTGTCCCCAGACGGCCGCCCAGTAGGCTGTTGTCTTTTGAACCACAAAGAATTTAGGTCACTGTGAAGGAAGTGGAGGTTTCTGGAAGTTAATGAGGCCCTGGAGCAGGACTCACCCCGGGCTTGTGAAGTGCATTGTCCTGCAGACCGAAGAGGCCGCCTCCTTGGCCGCCCTGCAGGGGGGAGGCTGTAGCCGAGGACAGCAGGCCGGGGGACTGGGCGATCATGGGCGAGCCGGGGGTGGAGGTGAGCGCTCCGGTCAGCGTGAGGCGCTGCAGCTCTCTCTGCCTCTGCTGCTGCAACATCTGGCACACCACCACCTGCTGCTCCTGCAGGAGGGAGGGGGGACACGACAGCAGGTTTACGATCTTCCACTCTGACTGAAGCCTGGCTCAGAAATCAGCAGGAACGGCCGCCACTAGGAGCAGTCTACCTCCTTTTGTTTCTATTCTCCTCTCCCTGCTGTCGCGCCTGCAGCTCATCACCTCGCAGTCAAACAGGAAGCAAATTGGTTTCTATATTTAGTGAGCGTGACAGCGCCCGGCTGCTTCCAGCCTCCACAGACTCGCCGCAGTTTGCAAGTCAAATGAGTGTTGCTGCTTCAGCGGCTGAAAAGACTCCATATTGTTTCATCTGTATGTGCACAAACACACACACACGTCTGCAGAGTGATCACTACCCCCCATTAAAGAGGGAAAAAGCTGCAACTGACAAAATAATAATAAATATAAATTGTATGAAAATCATTAGATTGTTTTTGAATTTTGGTTCAATAGAAATATTTTTTTAAAAACAAGTAAAAAAGCAGAGAAATTAATCTTGGCTCCGTCCCTCATCAGCTGATATGTAGCTGAACAATCCTGGGAGGCCAGTGCTGCTCTCACTGATCCAGCACAGCTTTGTTTGCTTTTTAATATTTTTTAAACACAGTTGAGCTAAAAAAAAAATGCCTTATATTATTTAATTATAATTTAACAAATTTGTATTTATTATGACTTTTTTCAGTCTCCAGTTGTATAAATTACTATTATAAATTGAGTCTTTTCTTTAACGGAAGGGGGACGGATCATGTTGCAGACGTGTAGTCAGCGAAGATGCAGGACTAGATGGAGACGACCACTGGAGAAAATAACCAACGAGAAGAAGCCCGGCTGTTTGGTGCAGCAGATGGAAGCAAATCAATGTAAAAACGTTCAGCCTCATGAAATCCATGTGCTATCTGAGCGTTATCAGCAAGTTAACATGGTTTCTCCTGGAACAGCACGCAGTAACAACCCATCTCTGAATCCACGGTGTCAGGGAAAGAAAGATGGAAGATGCTTTCTGTTGTCTCTGCTGCCTCCCATCCTGTTCAATCATTTCATATGATCAGAGGCCAAACACTGGAACACACTTGTCTTTTTATACTTTTACATGTTTGAAATGAAAAGTTTACCAAACCGAAAGGATGTGGAAGTTGTCGTGTGTTAAAATCTCCAAGACAGGACAGAAAATAGTGCAGCTTATTTAAAAAAAAGAAGAAATCTCAAAGGCTCTGCATAATAATAATAATAAAATTAATTATAATAATAATAATAGTAATAATAATACTAATAAAACAAGATCTTCTTCTTCAGATTTCCAATGAAACGCAGACGTTTTTTATCTCTTTAAAGCAGAATTAACATTAATTCTGAATTAAGTAAGTAGCAAGTAAGTAATTAAGTATTATTTAAGGGTGTCCAAACTTATGTAACCAGCTGATTGTAGTTTATTCTTATTTCTACATTTGCTTCACAGCTTTACTGTTTTTCAACCTAATTGTTGAGGTTATGGTCACATTGACAGTGAAAAAAATTATTGAAATAATTAATTGTGGTTTAATTTGTTAACGACAAAACGTGACAGGGGTTTGAGCACTTTTTTTTTCTACCTTAGTTAAACAAAACCAGCATGTGTGCAATGGTTTAGGGTTGAAGGGGGTAATTACCGGCGTGAAGTTCTGTGAGGTGAGAAACTGCTGGAGCTGCTGTTGCTGCTCCAGTAATAGTTGCTTCTGCTGCTCGGACAGAAGGGAGGACCTGCAACATGCATCACATGATAAATACGAGTCAGTCTGACAGGAAGGAGGAGCTGCAACATGCATCACATGATAAATACGAGTCAGTCTGACAGGAAGGACCTGCAACATGCATCACATGATAAATACGAGTCAGTCTGACAGGAAGGAGGACCTGCAACATGCATCACATGATAAATATGAGTCAGTCTGACAGGAAGGAGGACCTGCAACATGCATCACATGATAAATACGAGTCAGTCTGACAGGAAGGAGCTGCAACATGCATCACATGATAAATATGAGTCAGTCTGACAGGAAG
>JAVQJG010215391.1:0-36128 GCA_036024015.1 Craterocephalus amniculus
ATATATATATATACATATAGTGTAATAGTGGGGATATGGTGGAGTCTTTGCTAAATCCTCATTTGTTGCTGTCAAAGACAGTCTTTCTCATCTTCTCTCACATAAAAATTGCAGGATGCTAATTGTTTGTTTTGAGGCCATCACAGTGCCACGATGCGTCAGCATCTGCTCACATCTCATTTGTTTTCACAGTGCTGCAGCTTAGGTGAGTAACATTATCTCCTGATGGTGCATCCTATCATTTGGGGCCTCCACTTGCTTAGCTCTCTGTAAGTTAATTCTGTCGGTTGAAATGAGCATCTGTCTGACATTTAAACCACGGGGAGTCCTTGATATGTTGGCAGCAAGAATAAAGTGCATGCACCATGAAAGCATAGAGAGATATGTAGCTGCATAATCTGAAGATTGTCTCCGAAATCTCTGGTTTCAAGAGCCAAATGAGCTATCGAAGCAGAAGGCTGGCCGGCGCTGCAAGTGACAGATGCCTGATATGTTTGGCATGGATTAGCTAAAAGCTTATTTCTGCACTTTCTCTGCCACTGTGGAGCTCAGGCTCCTCAGACGATTCACTGGTTTCCAAATTATGTGCAGGCCCGTGAAGCATCCAAACTACAGAAATGGGTGTTTTCCAACTTTTACATCCACCAGCTGATTGCATTTCAATGTCATAGAGCTGATACAGATAATCTGTAATAAAGTGAGCTACTTAACCCATTTGGTAGGTCATTTTCTTAAATGTAAATGGCTGTGAATAATATGAAGAAACCTGTCATGGAGCCATGATTGACACCCACACTTTTCCCTGGATGCCACTCAAACTGAGGAGTGACAGATTATTCATTTCATCACTCGGCTGTCCCTCTGGTAGGACATAACTGTGCAGATAGAAGTATTTGACCATATATTTTTTCAAAGGAAAGTCAAATGCGGAGTTAAAAATCCTTAACCACTAATGCAGAGTAAAAAGCTCTATCTACCTCACATAATGTTCCACCCAGCATCGCCCACAGTGATGGCCAGTCAAATTGGATTAAGCTGAGGTGGCTTGGGGCTTCTCTGCAGCTGCTGCCGTTTGATATGGGGTTTAGGTGTGCTGCAAACGTTAACTTGGCTAGACTTAAAAGACCTGTAGAGACCCATTAATATTTTATACGAAACCACAGACTATGATGCCAATGACTCACTGGCAGCACAAAAAAGACAGCAATGTAATATGTAACAATTATGCAGGACTAGAGTACAGCATCAGTCTATTAACTTGTGACATTGATGAAATTCATTTTAGTTCATATTGTCTTATTGTCTTTATGACTCATTAGCGCAGGTGTCAGAGACAAAAATAAATTACATAATCAACCTGAAGTGTATAATTTAACGGCACTCTTTGCACTTTAATATCTATATTCCCTCACCTTTTATTCTTTATATGACCATCATAAGCTTGGTATTCAGCTGTGTTGTGGTCGGTTCGAAATATCACCAGTAATGTCAGAGAAATAAAAAAATAAAAAAATCACCCCAGGACATTAGCTTCATTATGATAGAGGACATAAGTTATGCTTAGCCTGGATTCTGTCAGAAGGCTGCCAGCCAAGTGGTCACATGGCCAAAACTTGATGTTGTTGCCAAAGTGCCTCAAGATGCTGCACCACAAGTGGCTGCTAGGACCAGCTTTCACCTAAAATAAATAAATAAAAAGTAGCATTGGTTATGTGTTTCAGTGCCCCACATGATTTCTTCTTGTCTTTCTGACAAATCAATCATGCTTTCTGAGAATTAAGTTTATATAGATTTGGAACAGGAAATACTAAATCCAAAGGAAACGTAGCACCAACTGGGTTATGTCTTCTTTTATGATGATTAGGAGATGTTGTCATTTGTGCTTCCCAGCTCCAAAGACTGCATGGTATATAAAATCTAAACACAGGCGCCATGACATCATCCATTTATATGAAGCCTTTAGTTCTGTTTTAAGATGTAAGCATTTTGGAAATTTGCTGTTAGAAGTGACATGTATAGATGAGATAGATCCTGAGAACACTGCACACATCCATTTGGTTAATTCATCTTTCAGTGCAGTTTATGCATAGTGTGCTTATCATAACTCTAACTTACCACAAGTGACATCATATAAACTCATTGATGCTTATACATTTATAAGAATGGCATCACAGGATGTGAGTTTGCAGGAAGGACATCAGAAATACAGTCAGCAAGTTCAATAAGGGGAGCTGGGTTATGGAAGTTTTTTTTTGGATGACGACAGTGGATCTTTGACAGATCCATTGTGAGAGGATTTAAAGGGAGTGATGCATTATAACATAAAGAGTGTTGTTGCTTTTATTAATTTCTCAGTGACTAAAACGTGGACTCGTGTTTGGTCCGCCCACAAGGAGGGTGATGGACAAGGACACCCTATGTTCTTTAGATGTAAAAAGACCTATTCTGGTGATTCAATTAACATGGTGATCGAAGAAGAAGTTGATATTATTGTCCATGGTGTGGCTAAAATTGTGAGGGGATTCGGACCCCTGATCATCATGTTTGATGAATGGTAGTTTAGTTCAAGGAAGTTGGCTCGCATCCATGATTTAATTAGGGTGATGGAGGTGGTCAAAGCAGAATGAAGGACTGTGGTGATGGATTCCGGTGGATTTAGAGAATTAATGAAGGTGGAGACCAAGATAATATATGTTGTTACCAAGAAGAAGTATGTAGAGGTTGAACAGAGGAGGACCAAATACTGAACCCCAGAGGGGCACCTTGGGACTGATGATTAATACAGGAGATGTGGTTATTGATGTTGAAGAACTCTTGTCTGTTTGTGAGATATGACCTAATGCGCGAGAGGGCACTTACAGTGATATTGAGGGAAGATTCAAAGCCGGGAGAAAAGCAGGGTGCAGTTGATGATCTCAAAAGCGGAGGTGAGGTGGAAGAGGAGAAGGATGCTGAGGGGACTGGAGCCTTTGGAGACAAGGAGGTCATCGGGGAGAAAGGCTGCTTCTGAATGCTTGCGATGTAAACTGGGTTGAAATGCTTCAAACATGCATGTGATTAGGTTTCAAGTTCAGAGGTAACAAGTATTCTGTCAGTACTCATAACAGAAAAGGCAAATTAGAATTTGGACAGAAAAAGATGCAGCTAGGGTTTGGTCCAGGTTGTTTTAGGTTTGTTTGCATTTTTCAGGTTTATCATGAAACTGGCCAGTTTTGGGGGCTGGACTAATTTCTGTAATGAGCGAGATTATGGCTGAGACAATCCTTTACATGACAAAATGAATCATATCGATAGGCATATTCCCACTTTCTCATATTATTTCAAACACTACCAAACACAATCACCTTCTATTCTGTACAGCATGGAAAAAACTTTAAAAAACATTTTTTGCTGACTCGCGAGTTTTTGTTTATCTTTACAAATCTTGCAGAGGCCTCTTTTGACATTTTAATTTTGCTTTAAAGGTTCATTAATTTGTAGATGTACAGTAGAACTTTGCCATTTTTCACTGTATCTCATATCATCAGGTGTCTGCAGTAAAATTGCAATGAAAGTCTTGGATTAATCAGAGGTAAGATTTCTGTGCTGACAAGCGAGAGAGATGGGGAGAGAGAGAAAGAGAGCGAGAGAGAAAATGAGGATGGGGGCCTAAAAACAGCAATATAAAGAGAGAAGATGAGAGTTGATATTGCCATGGGAACAACTGCATCTTGTGAGCAGCAGAAAAAAGTAGAAGAGCATCTGACCACAGAGATGTGATGTTATAATAGATCCCTGACTCAACTCTAACTGCAAAAGGGCTGCTGGGAATGAGGGCAGGATTCTATATATAACAAAGTCAGTATGTTACCCAAGTTTTTTGTCGAGGAAAGGAAAGGTCAAGAGTGAAGCTTTAAAAAAAAAAAAAAACTAAACAATATATAAATGTGCACACTGACTTTCACTGTGACTTGAAAAAGTGTGGGCAGCTGTTCTTTAAATTTCTGTTCCTGTGAGTAGATTTCAACAAGCCTAAATTTAAAGATGAAACATTTTTTAAATCGTTTTAATGTAAGATTACTGTTCACTTTGGTACAATTTTAGAGATAATGAGAAAAAAGGGAATGAATACCAAAAAACTTTTTGGCAACCCCTATAGTTTTATAATTTCCCATCAGACATTCAGACCCATCATCATCAGTAAGATATCATGATTTTAAGTAACTGATTCCTTCATTCTTGTTCCAACAATCAGAAGCTACAGTACGGGCTTCTAGAAGCAGCGTCTGAGCACTCTGAAGATTTAAATAATGAATGTTCACAAAGCAGGAAGCTATGAGATGATGATAATAAGCTCTCTTCACACATTCATATTCTTAGTTTGTAATGCAAAAAGCAGTTTATTTGAACTGTGAAGGTTGAGTTGAGGCATGGAAGATCACATTTTCCGAGAGACGAATTACTAGAAAGTCAATAAAATGGTGCTGATGAAGTTAAAATGATACATTTTCATTAGTATTGAGCAAAGATATGTTTGGAAAATGCAGAATAACATGAAAAAAGGTTCTTTGCTCTTAAAGAGAGTTCCCTACAAATCCAGTGTCATTCTTTGAGAAACCAACAGATTTAATATCAGAAAATTCTGAAGGCAATTATTAGAAAAAAGTGCAAAAAAAAAAATTAAGTTAAAAATAAAATGGCTTGTAGAACATGGGATAGTGGGTGCAACCCTAACCATTCAAGAATCAGACCACTGGAGGTTTTCTATGCCATACTGTGCCATTGTTGGATGTGGTGGGCAAACTTTTATGTGTCACTTTAAATGCAATACTTGCTTCTTGCGGCTGATGTCTGGATCTTTGCAGACTTGAAACTCATGTTTATTTACATGTTTAAACACTCTATTTCCCTCAACATAAGTGAAGTCGTTTTGTGTGTCCCGATGTAGTGATAAAATGAAGTCTCCACTTTAGAGCTGTATTTATAGATTGTAGAGCTGGATGTAACCCCAGGGTCCTTACAAATGTTCAACTGCCTTTAACCTGCATTCACTAAAGAAAAACCTTCCTCGTGAAAGTTTATGCTCTCAATCAGTAGTTTCATGTCGTCTTCAATAGATGTCCATTAAGTCAAAACAAAAATATAAAATAGGTGAACTTAAGGGTTTGTTCTTCACATATCATTCTGCGGGCGCAGTTCATAAATATAAATGTAATTTCTACCAGACAGTGTTTCTTAATAATTCGTCTTGAGAGGCTTTCAAAGCAGTGCTAGACCCCTAGATATAACCTCTGCAACACAACATTAATAGTTCTAATGGAGAAAAAAAGATTGTTTTAAAGCAATTTGACTCAGTGGCTTTGAAATGTACCTTGGAAACAAACAGCAGCTGCAACATGATTTGTTCTTGCTTTAAATAGGAAATTGGCACTTGTGATGTGTTCTTGCCCTCCACCTTTACCCAATAAATTATGGATTTATAAGGAAAAGAGAGGTACGGTGAGGAAAATAAAGTGCATGTAATAGGAGGATAATGAAATGCTTTTAAGGCTGGGTACCTCAGTTTTTTTTAGTTTTTTTTTTGCTTTAGTAAAAGGTTGGATTTATCAGAAATGAGCACACTCTGAGTCACCAATTATTTGCCAAGAGATTTCGAAAGGCAAAAAAAACCAAGAAGCTGCAGGAAATTTGAGGCCATAACCTCCTGATACTCTTGATTGTTGAAGATTCTTCACTATGCGAGCTCCACAGAGTTTGATCTTCCTATCCATGGCTCTGTGGGTTTTACATTGACCAATTAACAAATGTCATGACCCCTGTATACTCAATGAGCAGGTCAAATATAATAAACAATCATGTAGGTTTCTATAGAAATTCACCAAGGTTTATATGTACTAAATCCAGTTGGCAAGTTTACTTATGTTGGCCATTTCTTCTAAAGACAATTCATAGTGCTTCACATAAAACATTAATAACATTCCAGTGGGGTGCAGTCTGATAATTTACAACAACTAATGTAATCTAGCTTTTGAATAAAGCTTTTATATATTCTATATATTCTACTGTGTGTTCGCTCATTGTTTTAATGTGGTATACTCCGTCCATGGAAAAATAGTAGTTTCCCAAAGATGACTCAAAAGTTGTCCATTTGGATTCCACAGTTCTCACAGCTTCCATATCACTACTGAAGATATTTCTGTCCAAATTCACACCATGACAATCTTACATAGAGCAGAAGATGTCTTATTAAGAGGCTGACCGGGTGATTATTGACGTTAGGTCCCCGACCTCCAAGTGAGAGGTAGCCAATGAAAAGCCAGTTGTTCACAAGCGTTTTGTATTTTCATTTTCTTACTTTTTTGCTTCATGCTCTGAGGATGGAAAAACATGGTCAGTGTTAGAAACATATACTGTACATGTCACGGAGAACAGAGATTAAAGAGACACTATGGAATTTTCTTAAACACATGCTCCCTAATGACGGCTAATTCAGCTTCTGTTTTGTAACCTTCCTTTACTCTGAGATCTAGCCAGAGAGTAAAAATCTGTCCTATATTGGCTCTTGTGTTATTTCTTGCTCAGTTCCTTTCTCAATTTCATTTCCTCTTTTCCTTCAATAATGTCCTCTTGTGTTTCTTTACTCGATCAGGCATGGTACATGTTTTGATATCCAGTTGCTGGTGTGTGATTCGGTGCGTAAAGCAAAACTCAACTGCAATGTCCCTGAAGCAAATACATAATAAACATCAGTGTGCCTTAAAACTAGTCATTTCCCTTTTAAGGTCAGAAAGTTAAAAACTACTATTTCAATGCTCAATGATCATGTTTTCCCTCATATGACCTAGTGCTACCTGACACATATCTGTTGGCATAATAGCAGTTTCACAGTTTTGAAGCATTGCAAAACTGCATCTTAATTGTACATGCAAACAAAAATTTTTTATATGCAATCTATGGTGAGAACGGAGTGGCCTTCTTCAAAGGGAAGTTTCAAATTATTGTGTCCTCACAGTCATTCACGCATAAAACTTTAGTGGGGGCTATCAACGTCATAAAAAATCCTCTGTGTGTCACAGATAAGGCCTCCCTGTGATATGGATCAGAAGGGTATTTGAGCCTGGTGGATCAATAACTGCTGATGTTCTGCCTCCACACAAGCAGCAATCTTTAAGACTGGGGCTTGCATGGCATGACTGACAAATTAGTTCTGCAGGGCCTAATAACTTTCAGATAAGAGGATAAAAGATGACCACAGATGCATTAAAGTAGAGGTAGAGCATTTGTTAGTCTATAAAAATCTATAACTTAAATAAAACCTGTACTCATGTTAGTGAAAACAGCAAAGTTTGAAGTTGCTTATGTGCTCAACTAGATACTGTCACACCACATGTAAATGTTCTATTTCCAGCACAACTGGAGTTTAATTTGAATTCAGAAAGTCTTTCATTGATCGTAATGTCAGATTGTCACAGCTCATTGGCTTCCACCTACACTGACAAGTTTGCAACAATCATGCAGAATGAAGTCAATGATAGACGAGGTTGAGATAAAGACTTTTCCACCCATAACAGAAAAACAGTTTGGCTAGAGAAACAATTCGTAAAGCAGACATGTCTGAAATATAAAGCTGACACATGAAGGACACAGAGTAAACCACAGAACATGCAGCCTACAGTATGTACACAAACTGTTTTCTTGGCTCAAAGTTTCAACTAGTGAATTGCTAAAACCTAATTGGCAAAAAGTCAGACCAAAATCATGTTTTTATTGTTTGTTTTCTTTCTGGTTTACTTCTCATTTTCAGTGTGTCTAATTCAGGAATAGAATTTTATTTTATCATTCCCCAAAATTTCTAAGCTGAAATACTGTGTCTTTATGGCCCCACTGATGTCCATCATTGTGCCAACAAAGCTAGAAATGCATTGATTTATTCTCTATCTCTTTTTGATATTGAGATAAATAACAAAAATAGAAAAATAAGGGGAAGGATGCAATTTATTTCCTGCTAAATTGCTGTTGCAGTCCATGTTAAAAGGGTCAAAAAGGGATCAAAGGCTGATTATCTACAATTTATGTAGAACTTAAAGAAAGGTTATGCAGGTTTCACAGCAGGCGACATCCTTTCCTCTCAGCGATTCATTCAAGTTAAATCAAAGGAATGCATCAGTCAAGCTGTGGGCTACGCAAATGTTAGCCTTTAAAGTTAAGAACTGCGCCGGTTTTTTCTTTTTTGACTCATTGCTGAGAAACTTTTTTTCCCATTGAGAAGGAAACTATAAATAAAGAGTGCACTTTTAGTAACTTTTCATACTTCTAGAGTAAAACTGTAGATGTTGTCATTACCATGGTATATAGTATGGTGTAAAGATATTATTTACTGAAACAAGGAGATCATTTCAGTATGTAACTCACCCATAACATCATCCAGGTTCATAGTGTGATAGTTTCATTAAAAAGCAGGGCTGTTTCTACAATGATGAGAAATGATGCTATATTTGTTGCGTTCATTTAGTCTGTTTCAAATTTATTTGTGCTGCAACTGAAATTTTCATGTAATATTTGTGTATCATCAGTTTCACCATTTTAAAATCTCCTTGACCTGATCAGAAAGATACATTAAGAAAAATTTGGGATTTTAACATTTAGCCCAAGATTGTTGTCTGGCAAATGTTTATAAGTGTAAAGTCTCTGAAAAAGAACATGAAAAATATCCCCATATGTTTATATGAATAAACAAGCTGAATGCCTATTCAGGAAAGATCATTTGGTTAATTCTTGATCTTCTTTATGCACTTCATGTCTGTCAGGTATTACTGCTACTGATCACCTCGCAGCTGGTGGTCGGCTGTTTCGCTCACAGGCATCTGGACAAAAACAACATAGGTTCTCATTAATGCAGGCACTTATGAGCTATTAAAACATCTACATAGGTGTTTTGAAAGGCAATACCCTCTAACTTCACCATCTGCCATGAACAACAGCAAAGGAAACTGTGACCCATATGAAAGATTTTGCGAGACAAGTGCTGAGTAGCATCTGCATCCTTTGAAAATGCCTTGGGTCCTTCATATGACATGACAAATTACATTGGGCAGTTTACATTTAATTATCCACTTCAGTGCTCACCTCAGTGATGAAGCAGAGGAGATGGGGGAGTATTTTTACGTTCTTTTACTTAAGTGCTTTCAGCCATGCACCCTCCACTTTTTACCACTTTCTAAAGTGGCTAAATTTGATTATTCCAATTCAGCATATGAATAGCATGTATTAACATTAATAGATGCAATACTCACTGGAGAAGAAGACAAAAATGAAGAAAGAAAAAGGAAAAAAACAGCTCTGTGGTGATAACTCTTGAACAATGCCTGCTGTGGTTAGTAGTCTCACAGATGGACACTGTGTGTTTTCTGGGAGTCGCAGCTGGCAATGTTTGCAGAGAAGAGCGGATTCATTCAGTCGTCGTTGGCCACCATGACAGAGATCACTGAAATGATGTTGTGATGATAAATAAGCTCCTCTGTATTGAGAAATATATCATTTTTATGACGCTAATTTATCTTTATGTCTTGAAGGTTTATGACACGAGCCAGACAGCGTGTTGTCCACACAGTGTACTGAACACGGCAGTTACTGCCTGAAATTTCATTTTGTCTAAATGTCACAGACACATTCTTCCAACTTCAAATGTGCCTGACAGCTCTCAGAACAACATACAGAGTTCTCTGGTCACTGTTTGCTTTTAGACTTGGGTTAACCAACCATTACAAAAAAGGGGCAAGTTTATTATGAAAGATGTTCTGGCCAAATTAATTAAATTTCCATTGTAAGCAAATTGAAGGACACATTTGATAAATATGAGCTCTGAATGTGACATGCTTACTTTCCAAACCGCCTTGCTCCTCGCTCTTAAAGGACCACAATTATAATTTTCTGTGGGCAGTAAGTGCGACGACACAAAGCTTTTCATCAGAAATATTTGTGGACACATTTACTTTGGTACCCTATAGATTATTTCTGTGAGGGCAGGCTTCTCTGAAAGTAAACTAAATCTAGGTCATCATACATCTCATTATTTTGATAGTATAGCTACAGTTGGCTGCACACAAGAATTCAAAGAGCATACAAAATAGCAGTCTGCCCGCTGTATGCGCAGACCAGAAGACAGAAGGTGAGTCACAGAGGGCTGTACCACTACTGCCCAGGATTTAGGTCAGCCAAGTATTTCCAGGTGGCACAGGTCGGTCCATCCCCGAGGACTGCCTGTATCTGGACCAAGGTTAGAAACAATGGCCCCGGGGCATAATGGGACATTAATTTTTAATGTAAACTAACTCATCTCTAGTTATGGGCACAAGGTGAGGAATGGTGTATCTCAGTTTACATGCTGTCATGTAAACGTTGTGGTTTGTATTTTATGACGAGAATTCATTCCTCGAGTACTGGCGGCAGAGAGGAGACAAACACATTTAGTTTTAATCCAGTGAAAACAGAAACTTGTTGGACAGCTCTGAGGCTTCAGAGTGCTTCAGTAAAAACATTTGCATTGTCCCAGGAGTGAGCGTCCTAAACAGATATTAGCTACTGAAAGAGAAGGGAAAAAATGTGAAGTCAGATTGGAGATGACAGTGTGGTTTACAGACATGTTTCAGGAATCTTCAATCGTTCAATCGGTTTCTAAAAATGTGGCTGTTCCCCAGATATATAAACCTCGTTGACATACTAGTGGAGTGAGTCGTTTCAAATATAGGTAATCATTTAGTAGAAGTTGTGTGACATGATGTAAAAGTCCTTGGTAAGGATTTTTTCACTTCGACTCACTCCAAAGCTTCAGTAGAACTACGAAGTCATTCAGGCTGCCTCGTTTTTCTTTGTGTAATGTTTTGAATTCTTGCTGAGGTGATCACAAAGGCCCTGTGTGCCTGCTCAGAGATTTTTTTCTTTTAAATGCCAAGAAAAATTTGAAAGGACGTTCACCCACGATTTCTCATAAAGACAAAAAAAGAATGAACAGTGGGGGTTTCAAGGGAAACTGTCTCCTCCTCTTAAGCAGCCAAAAAACCCACAAAAGCAACAGACGCTGCTCTTGGAAGAAACTTAATTGTAATGGACGCATTTCCACTGTGCTTTGTCGTTTTCTCGGTCATCACATATTTGTAACTAAATCAAATATCTCTCAAGCAAAATTTTTGGAATCAAATTTGCTGACAGAGGGACAAAAAATACTCATTTTTTATCATTTACATTCATATGTAGGAAATTGAATAATTTTATTTAGCAAGATTATGAATGAAGTCCTTACAATGCTTCTACATTTCTAGTTAAAGCCATGACTAATATTTCTGATTTAAAATAAAAAACTGTTTATTACAAAAAATATTTAAGATAAAAATGCCGCAACTTCAATTTCAGAAGACCATCTCAAAGCATTTTCTGCAAAGACATCAACAATAAAGATAAGCTTAAACATAAGGATGTTTACATCTTGTTTTTCTCCAAGTATGGGATATAATGAAAACAAATATGGATGCATTTTCTTGTGTAGGGTTTCATGCAGATTTTAGTCGTCAGCTTTGAGAAATATTTGTGCGATGGCATTTAAGGGTGTTTACTTTCCAGATATTACTCATGTTGTTTTGTTTTTAAGGCTGATCCTTGTATCGATTAGTCTTGATTTCTTAAAATGTCAGAAGGAAAGCGAGGATGAAAAGATCATAAACAACAGAAAGATTTATGAAAAAGCAAACAAACCTGCATCCAGCTCTGTGTAACATTGAAACCATAAATAACCAGCATCCACAAATGTAACTAAGACTTTGAATCAATTCATTAGAAACATAGAGAAATTATATAGAAATTATTATAGAAATGATTCTGATTCTACAGTATGAGGAGTTTATGTTGTGGGAATCTACAGTCAGGAATTTGGTGTTTGCAAAATGCTTGTTACATTATGGATGTTGTCATGGTTGGACATAAAACATAAAAGGCGACAATCACATGTACAAAAAGCACAATTTCATCTTTTGTAAAGCAATCCATTGCAGTTACAAATCTCCCAATTATCCTGCAGAGTATATCCCTTTGTCTATTTTTCAGAGCATCATTCTACAAAGCTGCCTTTTAAATAAGCTATGTGTAGAAACTAGACAGCTGATGTTCATAAACCAGGGTTACACTAATGACATTTGACCAGTTAAACTGACCCATATAGAAAATACCTATCTATATTAATGTACTCTCCTCCATTCCCAATATATATTAATGTAGGCTATGAATTTCTTTGGGTAAGTGGGCAGGCATTTCATCAGCATTCTTCTCTTGTTAAATGGAGCTCCTGTTAATTATTCATCATCCTCTCAGCAACTGATTTGCAAAAGAAACTGCTGACTCATCCTTCTTGTTTTCTGTTTCCTCTTCATCTACAGTATTTGAGGCATGATTATGTCAGATGTGAAGTAATTACATTACTAAGTAAATGTACTCCATAAATGGAGGTGAATTACTGTTGCAACATTAAAGTATACTTGAAATGCCAGGGATTTAGCCTTCAAAAAAAATAAAAAATACTAAACATCCACTCTTCATCCCAGTGGCTTTAGTGATTTGAGCTGTTGCTGCAGCCCACTGGTGCTCATGATTCCTCACAGGTTCAGAGTAAACCTGTCACTGTGGTTTAGAGGTATGATGTCTGCTTGATCTGCATCATCAGTTTATTTACATGCGGCTATCATTCTACCTGTGCAATGCACAAAGCACTGCAGCAGTGGGGTTTCATGCGTATACTACTCTAAAATGGCTTAATGTAAGAGCTTGGTTTTTCATAAGCATATATTTTTTAGTAGGGGGGATTTCATGACACTATAGGTAAAAATTTGCGTTTCTTTTTCTAATGTGTACACATTTTTTTCGCTTATCATCACTTGCCACTGTTAAAACTGATTTGGTTTGTTGCTGTAGCCACAATGCTCACTGCTAGCTGCAGAGTATTTCAAGCTTTGCTGTTTGAAGCCTTTGTTAGCATAATTTAGTTTAATCTGTAATGCAGTGATTAGATAAGGGAGGTTTGATTGCAATCAAGTATTCACCCAGGACAAAGGAGTGCCGCTATGAACATCGATAACATTTACTTGAAAAGCTGTACCATGGCTTTTTAGTTCTCACATCCTTCAGGATCTACTTATCCAATACACTAATGGCAATTAAATGACAGCAAAAAAAACTTGTTAGCTTTCATTTGTGGAGTCCTGTGTGACATTAAAATGTGGTAATCACACAGAGATGGGAAGAGAGGCAGATGGTTAGACTGTAGGAGTCAAAATTATTATTGGATGTGTTAAACATGTGGAGTGTGAAGGGTCCAACAAACAGGGCAAAGACCAAAGGTGAATGTATGCCATGCTAGAGGACTCTGGGAATTAGGGTTCTGTGTTTTAATTTAATTTAAAAATATATAAAATCATTATCCTGTTAATTGTATATGTCTTAAAGTATTGAGGGTTTTGGCTTAATTTCCTTGAGTCTTCTGCTAAAAATGTTGCATCTGGAATGAAATTTTGATACTGCCGTCATGATCGTTACGGGCCATTAACGGACCCATACTCTAGTGAGTAAAATTAATGAGTCAGAAACTCTTCTCCAGCACACTCGTGACAAAACAGCAAAGCAATGTAACAGGATATAGGTCAAACAAGTATTTAAGATTCATTCATTGAGTCATTTTGATGAAAACTTAAAAAATAAACACTTCATGCCGGTTTTTTGTCAATATCCTGAGAGGGGATTGAATAAATGTGGCAGGTAGCATTTAACCAATTTCTTGGGTTAAACAGAGACTGAAAAATGTCTGAGTGTAGGCTTTGTGCCGATTCTGCTTTGGATTATAGCACAGGCTCATTTCCATGTGCACTCCAGTGGCACAGTTTGTCTGGCAGTGGAAAACCTGGGACAGACTGGGGCATCACATTATAACATGTGCTGCATGAATGTTGATGACAGAGATGAAAATCAACTGGGAGTCTGGCCAGACCTTTGCACCTGCCTTAGCCCAAATACGCTCAGTTGTTTGTTGGATAAAAGTCTCATCATGATTTGTTTTTGTACACCTGCACCTACAAAGTTGACTCATCAACCAGGCAGATTGAAAGTAGAACATCTCCTTTTGTTTAGTTTTGCTTTAATATAAAAAGGAGAGATGAAAGAAGAACATGTTTTCAACTTACAACCATTATGTGTTTACAAACTGTGTTACTGTATTCATTTTCTACGGTTTACATAAATAACGATCTATTGAACTGCAGTGCAGAAGCCAAAAGACTTGCTATGCGAAGGGAAGTGTAGTGTAGCAAATATAGATTTTTTTTCCCTTTTTTGATACTTCCTCAGTTCAGATTCCCAGCCAGATCGATCAATACCGAGCGACAAAGACTGAAAAAATATTGAGTGAATGAAGAATCGTTACACCCTGACAAAAAGACATTAAATGCAATTAATGTTTTCTTATGTTTACTGTCGTATGTCAATTTTTTCTTTTTGTGAAATAGGTCTTTAAGTTAGCTCACCCTTTTGTGTCTTTTTCTTTGATCTCATTCACAGTGACTTTATAAAAATTGTTGAACTCTCATGTTCCTTTCCTGCTGTTTTCTCTTGCCGTGATCATTAGTTTCTGAGACAAGGTTTGTGGAAAAACAAGCACAGCGAGGACATTTTCATGTAGTCATTGCTCCCATTGCCATGCCTCTATGGCTCTGGTTATTTCGCCTAAAGATAATGGGTTGGAAGTCACAGGTGGCGTTGGTATGGTGGTCAGTAAAATACCTCCCATTACGGAGATACAGTGCATGTAGTAGAAAAGGAAAATGTCAACTCCTTCTACTGCGATGAAATTACATACCAAGCAATAGGAAAACACCCATGATGCTTTGTGACAGCCTGTCTCATGTTGTGTGCATGTTAGTGCATCTAAATCTCTATCATGCAGATGTGAGCGGTCAAACCTTCAGATTTTCCATCTCTGAATAAAACATGTTCCTCAGTTAAAAAGCCTACAGTATAAAGACAGGGGTAAGATCAGGGCTCACACTGCTGCTGTTCTGCAGAAGTCTACGAAACCCATCTCTATTTGAAGTCATCGCAAGTTGTGGTACCTCATGATTTTGTTGTTGCCTGCTTCCCCATGCATGCTCAAGACGGAGGATTGAATTGATGTAATCCGTTGTTTTTGTTGGAGCAATGTTTTTTTTACGGATTGTCTTGTAAACTGGACAAATGCGGAGTTGTTTTAATTGGATCACAATGAATTGGCTTGAATTTATTATGTATGTAAAGTGCCTTGAGATGACTTTGTTTTGAATGTGTGCACCACAAATAGAGCAGAATTTAAATTAACCGTATTAATTAAAAGATTATGTGTTGCACCTTTCAGTATCTGGCTAATTACACGTCAGTATTTTTTTATAAATAGAAGTCTGAATGAATTTGTCTGGATGGAAGGAAGAAAAGTCTGTACACTCCTATGCAGCATAAAGATTTGTATCAAACCAGCTTTTGGTGAAAGAACTTAATCAGGGATGTCTTGATGCACAGTCACAAAGAAAAAATAATATGCTGTATAGATCGGACTGTGCAGGTATCTCTCTTTGTTCCTTCTTTTACTAGTTAGGGTGGCAAAATCCCAATTCTGTTTGAACAAAGACAGAAAGGGTTTATTCATTTATTTTCTATTTCTATTTCCTCATACTTTTAATAATAAAAAAACCTTGCATATGAAATAAAAAGAAGATAAAAATTCGAGCAGCATATTTCATCTGACTATAGCTGAATATACTAGGCTATAATATATAGGAAATTTACTTGAACTGCTGAAAATTCCTTAAAGTAACATTTGTATCTTTTTTACCAAATATCCTATTTACTGTATAATTGAAACTGATTAAACTGATTATATATACTTTTATATTAAACAGCGCATAGCCTATGTCTGTATACCTTAATAACAAATGAAACATAAAAAAAAGCAATTTTATTATGCTGACTAAAACAACAAAGAGTACAAAAAAGAAACAACAATACCAACTAATATATGCAAAATGACTATCATCCCGATTTTCTCAATGCAGTATCTCTGTGGAGAGCGAGTCCCAGATCTCTGCAATTGCTGTTATACACCGCACAGCAGACATTCCCACTAAAGATGCATTCTCACAGCCAGAAATGTTCCAGAGTTAAGCACCTTGGAGGTCCAAAAAATAACTTGTGGAAATCGCAGTTTTGCTCACAGCATGTCAAGCATGGCCACCCAGACTCCCTACCCAACTGTAATGATGACAGTTTGCTGATGATATCAAGAGGTCTCATATTTATACTTATCCACAGTATCAATGACCAAGTGGGAAAAGGATGCAGATAATATTATGAAGCATCCACCCTTATCTTCTGCAGAGGATACTGGGAGTGTTTATGTATTGGAATGTGTCTAGAAAGTTAGGGCTGCAGTGCATGTGTAAAAATGGCACGCACACACACACACAAAACCTGTCACTTCTGATCAGCACAAAAGCAGTTAAATGACTTTCTTTGAGTCACTTTCTGAATCCAGATGGGCCCCAGTCTGGAGAAAATAAAAGATTGCATTTGAAATGTAATGACTGTTGCTCACTGTAGTGGTGGTCACATAAAAGTATGGACAGGCAACGGGTGAGAGACAATAGGGCCCATGATTGCAATGCATTATGAGTAGCTACCAAAGAATATGAGGCTATTATGCAGGGCCAGATGCATGCTATGGTTCAAACAGTGTTCCCTCATTATGCTCCAATATTGTTAGACGCTAATACCTCCCCAGTCTCTGCTAAACTAATCCAGAAGTGGTTTCATGAACACTAAGATGAAGTGAAATATATTTTAAAGGCATCAGTAATGTAAACGTCTTTGGACTTTTATGAAAGTAAAGAAATACAGTTTTAAAACTGAACCAGTTACAGATGCTTCACAGTCAGCTAACACTGGGCATCTCTTTAAATCTTCCCTCTGTATCTGTCAGCTCCTCTATTACTTGAAAAAAATTGATAACTGAATGTCTTCAATACAAAAAAATATAAGAAAAAAAATAAATCCCCACTAAGTTTGATTCACACATATCTAAAGCGCCTTGACTTACAATTTAGTGCACTTTTAAATGTCCGTTACAAGACTTACTTGGGTTTTTAAGCTTAATCCACCCTTGGTCTACTGTATGTAAGTGACGTCAAAAACATTAATTACGATTAATTGAGGGGGGAAGGTTTAGCCTGCATGAGTAAATTTGTGCAAAAAAAATTTTTTTGTGAAATTTTAACAAATGACAGCATAAAATCAGTTTGGGATTAATTTAGATGAATGTCCTCTGAAACAATTTCCATTTTTAGAGGTAAACGTTATATATTAATACAAGAAATAAAGCAGACTTCTCTTAAGGCTAACAGAAGAGTAATAAAACCTAAAAGGCTTCCCATAATGGAGTTTTTGAACCAATAATCCCGGCTCATACTTCATCCTCCCATTACTTAGCATCCACTGATAATTGCTGGAAACAGGTGATGAAAATATTAAGAGAAAAACAATTCCATCAAAGCCCCAGCACAGCTCAGTGATGCCAAATGATCTCTCTCAAGCTTGACTGGATAAAGTCAAATGTCTTGGTCGAAGACATCAATCCTGTTTATGGCTGTTGGGCTGGAGGATGTTTTCTAGCTCTGCTGTTCAACACAGCCCTCACAGCAAAAAGCTGCAGAGAGGACATTGCTACAGCAGTTACACTGCAGCTTAGGGCAACACAGCTGTCAACTGCAGCCTTGCACTCGTATAGGAATGATATATCCAAATGAATGTATCTCTGTAGATAACCCATGCATATCCATGCACGTTCAGACTATTAATTATTTTTCAAAAATAAAAGGGAGGATGTCTTCCGTCCTGTCATTAGGAAACGCTCTCCAGTATAGGGACACTGGTGTAAAGATTTCTCAGATGACTGTCACAGATGATGATACTGTCCATTTGCTGCTCGGGCAACCAAAAGAAAAGAAATATGCATGATCCTCCTTGTAAGCCATTTTGACACGGGCCATCTAAAACATGGCCGCATGCCCTGAATTGAACCGCTCTCCAGACATGCAGGTGGATTATTCCAGATGTGTTCAGTCAGGGCTCATCTTCGCACAGAAATCAGCCATGGCATTCTCTCTCCTGTAATGCCAAAGCAGCAAGCTTCATCAAACTGAATGAGTCAACGCCCTATTTTATGATCCGCACTAAGAAAATAAGGCCTACGGTTTGCCTTGTTGGAATCCACATTAACAAGCTGCAGGAGCGTGGGAGCAGTGTGGGCAGAAAGCTCGCTGTGCGCTATAAGGCTTGTGAATGTCTTCTAAGAGCAGTCAGCAGACTGAGTTGTGGGATGTGCAGCTTTGATTGACCAGTCATTTTACATTTTGTAGTTGGATTTCACGTTTGAGCTCCAGCATGCATGGAATATAGCCTTGTGAAAACTTTTTTCATACCAAAGTAAACTTAATCTCATTTGTGAACTGTCAGTGGCCTGAAATTAACTTCTTGGCTCACTAGCTACTGCTGCTAGTCAGTTTTAAGATGTGCATGACCATACTTGTTTTACCTTATAACTGGACACAGCATCCATCACAATAAGGTTAAGGTTATACATATAGTTTTATAACTCAAAGGGTTGGAGTTTAGTGTTCAAATAACTTTTAATCATTTTATAATTTCATTGTGAAAGTTTTAATTAACTGTTTTGTTGCTTTCTTATACCTATGGATATCTAATTATAGAAACTGAATAAAAAAACAATCAAAACAAGTCAAACATTTATCTTAATGTTCCATAGATAGATAGGTAGATAGAAAATTAAATAACTCAGGCTGACTAAATAGGTCTTTACCTTTCAAGCAGCAAAGGATGATAAAACAGTTATGATATAAAATAACCCCAATTCTTATTTAGCTAATATTGTACCCAAATACAACTTGATATCTAGCCGGTAATTACTTGCTATGTATGTGTACCCACAGCAAGTAGAGATACCTGGCTTGTTCTGAGATAAATCTAATACATTTTCATAGTTTGTATCCCAGTTTAGATCATATAAACCAGAGGCGTAAAAAAATAAACAAGTAAAAGATTGAAAAAGAAATAAAAAGATGAAAAATGTATGTTAAAAAAAAAAGGAACGGGTTGCCGAGACTGCTTAATGGGTGCCGTTGCGGCAGCTGAAAGAAAAGCTTTGCTGATGTGGATGATTGGTCTTATGACATTGATAGATGATGTTTCCTGGAGCCTTACAGGGTCCTGCTGTGCTGCCAGTGACACTTGGGAGTCTCACTAAATGCCCATGCCCATGTCACAGACCTACAATGAAAGCCTATGGGGGAATGTAGGTGAGATAATTTGGTGACACACATCCCATCAAAACTTTTACAGCACTGAGCAGTGGGGAATGATAGAGATTGTCAGGGATGTTGCTTTGAAGAAATATACAGTTTGTCCTTTTAAGCAAAGCATATTGAATTATTTTAGCCAGTAGGGCACGTATCTTTCTTGTCATTGGCAATACATTGGTGTCATAATGCTACTCAATCTACTTCAATATTTGATATTTTTTGTTTACATGAGAACAATCGTAAGTGGCATTTGATTTTCACAGAGTACAGAGAGAGATGATGAGGATCGAATCTCATCTGATGGCAACGTATGTGCAACATTAGCAAAATATGTCTAATATGTCTATATGTGTTGTTGATCCGTCCTGAACCCTAGCTTAAAACAAAACAGATTAAAAAGCTAATTTTTACAGCGTCGGGGGCGTGACGTCACCTCCGCACGCAGCCAGTCATTAGCGACCTCACTTTATTTACTACAGCGAGCGTTCAGAAGAAAGCACTGGGAAGCTAACGGAGGCTAACTTTTCAACAACATGGCAGAAGAATTGGAATCGGAATTGGAAATAGAAGAAGACTTTGAACATGACGGCTCGGTTTGAGCCAGAATATACGGATGAGGAGATGTCGGAAAGGAGGAGGCAGAGACAGGCTGTGGAGCAGAGGGGCGTTGGACAGCAAGCTACTGATCGTTCACGTTTGAAACAAATATCTCAGGGAAGGATCCAAATCTCCAAAAAGTACCATAGGTGTCCAGTACACTTCAGTTTACGTCACAATTAAGGCCCCACTTGCAAAAAAGTGGACTTCTCCTTTAAGGAGACCTGGTGGAATTTCTAGAGTTTACAAGAGAATGCAGATTTATTAGTTTAAAATGAAATTCCAACATGTGACGTCGTAGAGAATCATACTGACCATGTGACACATCCAGAACATGAGCTGGCTCCTGTCTGATTGCTGGACAACCTGCTTGTTGGGATCTTTCTGTCCTTCCACATAGATGAAGTTATATTGTTTTTTTTCTCTCAGGTTTGACAGCATGTTCCTCTTCAAAGGCAGTTCATGTCCCAAGCGCCAGAAGCAGTACCAGAGGTCTGTCTGCAGCATCAATAAACACACCAGGTTCTCTGAGACAAGTGGAGACGTCACACAGCCACAGATCAGCACCTCCCTCCACAAGGTACCGTCTCTGTGTGTGTTCAGAGTTCAGATAGTTCATATGAAATGGAAAAAGAGATAAACATATGGTGTTACTGACAGATAAAATCAATTTATCCTAAACTTTTATTCATTATGATGATGATAAAAGTCATTTTGGAAGTAATGATAAGGGAGGGAGACTGCTGTAGGGTTAGTTACATAATTAAACCTAACGGGGACTATCTTTGGTTTCAGGTCCAGAATTTCCTTGAGAAGGTTCAGAGGGAGAAACAGACGAGTCCCCTGGAGCAAAACCAGCTGGAATCTGTGGAGGGCATGTCCAGAAATGAAGAGATGGAGAAAAGAAAGGAAATTGGGAATATGATGGGGGAAGAGGAGGGTTCAGACTCCAGTGGCCCCAGTTTAGATGCAACAGTGATGAATGCCAGCATTAACTCTACCATGAGCTCCAGACATGTGGAGGATAAGATTGCTGAGGAACCTGATACAGCCCTGCCATGTCTACAGATACCAGACTTTCTCCTGTCCAACACCATGGAAGGTAAGATAGGCTGTAACATCATTGTTAAAGAATGAGACTGTTCACGTGGAAACTGATGGGGATTAATGTCAGCAGAGTCAAAGCAACCAAAGAAGAAGAAAAGTAAGGGAAGGAAGAAGCAGCAGGTCCCAGCAGAGATGGCAGCTGACACTGAACTTGCCAAATACTGGGCTCAGCGCTACAGACTCTTCTCTCGCTTCGATGAAGGAGTCAGGCTGGACAGAGGTCAGGAAACAATCTGTACATGCTTACCTTTCTAAAATGATGGGAATTTCCTCCTTCTGAACTCAGAGAAAACTGAGGTTGTTGTCTTTGGACATATAAAGCTCTTCACAACCAGGCTCCAGTGTACATCACAGATCTTATAGTTCCTTATGTTCCCAACAGAGCACTTAGCTCTCAGACTGCAGGTCTACTGGTGATTCCAGAGTCTCTAAGAGAGGACTGGGAGGCAGAGCCTTCAGCTATCAGGACCCTCTCTTATGGAACCAGCAGACACATTCTCTACCTTTTAAGATGAGACTTAAAAGCTTCCTTTTTGATAAATCCTATAGTTGGGGGTGGTCACCCATCCCTTGGCTATGCTGCCATAGGCTTAGACTGCTGAGGGATGTCCCATGATGCATTGGGCTCTTTCATCCTCACCTCTTACGCAGAAACATATGACGGTACTGCCATCATTACCCATTTCTCCTCAAATATGATGTCTGTTGGTCTCTCTTTCTGTCGTCCCCACCCACAACCGGTCGAGGCAGATGGTCGCCTTCCCTGAGCCGGGTTCTACTGAAGGCTTGTCCTTCCTGTTTAAAGGGATTTTTCCTTGCTTCCATGCTCAGGATGGGAGATATGATTGAAGACCAGATTTAATACATCTTGTTGGTTTCCTAAGCTTGGCTATTTGTTATGAATTGGCTTGTATGAATCAATGTATGACAACCAGATTGGCTCAAAATGTTATGAATTTGCGCTATACAATTAAAGCTGAATTGAACTGAATTGAATTTCCCTTTCCTTCCTTCCCTTTACTCCCAAGACGTAGATGGGATCCTGGTGATGATGCGATTGGTGTAGGGTTGCAAAGAGGAGGAAAATTCCAGATAAATTCAAAAACCTGAATGTTGAATAAAATATTACTCATCCCCCACACCTCCGTTGTCCAGGGTTAAAGAAATCTTTTGATGGGATGTGATTTCATCACATGCACAGTGCATGTAGGGGATATGGCCTCAACAGCCCTGCAGCAAGCTGTGTACTGTGTGAATTTAAGTAGTATGGATATTTAAGTTTGCTTGTATTAAATCTGGCTTTACTATTAAGGGAATAACCCGTCAATTTAGTACATTTCTGGTTAATTCACAAATTTTCCCATTAATTCACATATAATGTTTCCAATTTTGAAAATTGCCTGATTTTTGTAACCCTAAATGGGTGAATGGTGTCCTTCTGACGATTGATGGGTGGATGGAGTACTGGTGACGATTCTTGGGTGGATGGGGTGCTGGTGGCCATTGATGGGTGGATGGGGTACTGGTGACGACTGATGGGTGGATGGGGTCCTGGTGATGGAAGTTGATGTGATATTTCTGAAAGATATGCCAAGGGGAGTATGTAAAAGATGATGTTTAAGGGCAACAAACCCAGTCATTCAACTTTCTTGTTACCACAAACTTAATTTCTCTGTTTCAGAGGGCTGGTTCTCTGTTACACCAGAGAGGATTGCACAGCACATTGCCCTCAGGGTGGAGTGCAGTTTTCCTGATTCTCAGCTGGTGATTGATGCCTTCTGTGGAGTGGGAGGGAATGCCATCCAGTTTGCCCTCACTGGAAAGAGAGGTACTTAGAACTATTCTCTGTAGTTCTCTGCAGTTTCCTTCCTCTTAGATGACATATTTCATGTTTATTCCCTGTCTCCATATGTCCTGTCTCCTGTCTCCTGTTTCCTGGGGGACTTAGTCTTGGCTGTTGACATAGACTCAGTGAAGTTGGACATGGCTCGGCACAACGCTTTGGTTTACGGCATTGCAGACCAAATCGAATTTGTGCAGGGAGATTTCCTTCAGCTGGCATCCCATCTCCGTGGAGACGTTGTTTTCCTGTCACCCCCATGGGGAGGACCAGACTACCTGACTGCTGGTGTATTTGACCTCAGGACCATGATGGAGCCTGATGGATATCCTTTTGTAAAGCAGCATGATTGATGTGCTCTGTCCTTGCAGGGATGAAATGTCTCCTTTCCTATGGGATTCAAGATAACCTGAAACTAAAGCCCTGATTTACTAAAGGTTTTTGTTTGTTAAAACATAAGCAAACTTGATAATGGCCACAAAAACTGATTTAATAACCTGGCACAAAGCTGAATGTGCTTGTAGAACCAACAAAATAGTGTGGCAATGCATTTTGCATGTTTGCCTTGAATGAATATGCAATTTGGGTGTTTGTGTCAAAACGTGCCCAATGCTGGGAGAAGTAGATGCAAATAAATCAGCTTTGCACACGTGACGTTATTTACTATATGGAACTCATGCTATGGCTGTTTTTGTGCCTACATTAAGAGCTCCTTAAAGGCTGCCTGGATGACAGGAAACAGCCCAATGCTGCAGGACGCCAATCAGTCGGATTCAGGATCTTTTGTTTGAATGTTAAAATTACAAATGTTTAGACAAATTGTTATGTCAATAACAAGTATGATTTCATCAAAGGAACATGTTTCAATCTGTACACATACCTAAGACCGGCACTAGCATGTCATGCCCAGGGATTCCAGGTAGGCTATCTACTCCGCAGAAAATGCGCTGCAGCTGTTGCTTAATATTGATCAGAGGTATATCGTCTGTCGGCCCCCTACCCGTCTTATTTGCAGAGGTTTTATTATCATCTTTTCTTAAACTCATCTGGGGCTTCACGTATAAAAAGTGCGTACGCACAGAAAATGTGCGCCGCATTATTTTAGGCACAACTTAGAATGTTTAAAAATGAACGTGGTATAAAAGTTGCGCAAACTTTTTAGCTGCCATGAAAATGTGCGGCAGCCACGGAAACCTTTTCAGTGTACAATAACAAACTACCAAGCACCAAAACTCACCAAATTACCTTGAAATCTGAACCCTTTCATTGTTATGTAACCAAAAGAGCTTCTAACCCAATGTTTTTTTTTAAAAATGGTTTTAAAGGAGAACTTCGGTATTTTTCAACCTGTACCTATGTTGTAGCATGCTATATGATCATTTACTCACCCAGACATCTGTGGCGCAACTCGTTCATCATATTTTATTGTTTAAACTGACACGATGAAACTAAAGCCATTTATCCTCATACAACAACATACACCGTGAGAAGAATGAATGAATGTGTACATATATATATAAATATATATATATATGTTCAGCAAGGAGCCGATTTCCAAAAGTAACTGGAGCGCATATTGCTATAAGGACACTTTCAGGAAATGAATTTGCTTTTGTAAACCGTAAGCATTTTCATTCAATAAACATGCAATGAATTTGTGATGCGCAAATGTGTCTCACATATAGTAGCACGTTGACCTGCTTAAACACATGATGACTTTATACTGCGGAACAGTAGTGTTGGGAGCAGACTTTAAGCAGGGGCTGTGGGCGATGGCTGGCTTCTAGGTAGATTAATTATTTTTTTTCAGTCAATGCGACATTCTGAACTGTCACAGCATTTTATGTTTATTATATGTGTGTGACCAGTCTTCACAACTGTAATCTCAATGTCTATTTTATTGTTCTAGTTTTCTTAAGGTGACAAATTTTTTTTCTTGTCTCAACCTCGGCCACCAACACCTCTATTTCTCTATTAGTGAAATTCCTCTTCTTCGTCTTTCTTTCTTAAGGCCTTTGCCGTGGTTATTTGGACAAAAGGTGGAAGCATGAGTTTTATTTATACTGATTTGCATATTTATTCATGGGAGGGGATAGGGCGGTCCATGCCGCACCATGCAGCTGCTCTCTATTTTAATGCAGATTGGGATCTATAAAGGAAGAATGCGCAGCTTCATGCGTGCGCACGGTTTTATACATCAGAATTTTTTTGTGCAGCACACTTTTCTAAATTTGCGCACTCTTTTATACATGAGGCCCCTGGTGTTCTTGTTTTTCTGACTGGTTTTACTTTTTGTATTATACCCTTCCATACTAAAATCCGTCCGGTCGTATTAAGCTGTCGTTGCCACATTTCAATTTCAATTTCTACACAGCAAATCATTTGTGCACGCTAAATCCTCATTTATATAAGGCTGTTATCAATAGCACTAACAATTTTAGTTCATAACCTGCAAATCATGGAAACACAACAGCCACAATGTATTTGCAGCCCACGTAATTTTACATTTGCTATTTTGGATCTTAGTAAATCATTGCATGTTTTCTTCCTTGACCACTGACACATTTGAGATTTTCTGCCAGGCCAAGAAGATCTCGGATAACATTGTCTTCTTCCTCCCTCGGAATGCTGACATGGATCAGGTGTGTTGTGGTTTTATCTGGAGATCCAGCTCCCGGTGATAACATCCCAACTCTCGTATGATGAGCATTCGTTACCAAAAACGTATTATAAATCTTATAAATCTTGAATCATTGATTTATTTTTAGAAGTACTGGTGTGTGGGAGCCAGCACATCTGGTCTATTTCTGGAGCGCAGAAACTTTGTTTAACTGTAGTTTGCCCCTCCTTGTTTGTTCCAGATTGTGTCTCTGGCGGGTCCAGGAGGAAAGGTGGAGGTAGAGCAGAACTTCCTCAACAACAAGCTGAAGACTGTCACGGCGTACTTCGGGAGCTTGATCAAATCAGACGGCTCATGAGTCTGAAAACTATATAGATTTTTTCAAATAGTTTTTACTGTATTTGTCTGTGTAACTGTATCTTTGAGAGAACCTCCCTGCTGACTGGGAGACCATGCAGGGTCTGGTATGTGAGTTCAGATCTGGGATCTGACCACAGATCTCAGAACTAAAGCAGTAGTTTCAAAGTCTCACATATGATCTTTAAACCTAACAGCTGTAAACTTTCCTAAAAATTAAACTCATTTTATTTTTATAAATAAAGTTTTGGACACCTGATTTGCATGTTTTTTAGGATCAATACTGACTTAATCAGTAGAAACTGCAGAAATATGAGGCTCTGTGGTCTTAGGGAGCACCTGGAGGAAGGTGGAGTGACCCTGAGTTTGACTAATGGACTGGAAATGGACCTGGACATATTGAGTCTGGGATTTAGAAGTCATCATGCTCCTGTTCCCAGGTGATTTAGATGCTGAGCAGGTCATCAAAGATCAGAGTAAGCAGTGGATGGTGGAAGACTGAGAAGATACCACCTGTCTCAACCTGGGATTGCCATGGCTGGCAGGTCTAGCTATTCTCTCTTACATAATATCAGTGTTAATTTCTGTAACACATTTAACACAGTTTTGATAGAAGTGACCGACAAAACAGCACAACATAAACAGAACCGAACAAGTGCAACAAAATGTCTAAAACAGGTTTAAACAAAGATAAAATCATAAAAACCCAATGGCACTCCAATGACAGCAAAGGTAAAGAAGTGTTCATAAAAGAAAGTTCATATCTGACTTAGTGCTGCTAAAGTCATTATACTGGGTGTCTAACCTCCATGTGGATTATGATAATGACATCCCAAATATGACCTTTAATGTTAGACTTGACTCTTAATTTCTTCCCTCTAGATGTCCATAAACTCACTCGTTCTCTGAATCAGACTCAGGAACTGGTTCTGACAGATGGCATTGAAAGTGAAGGTTTACACTTTCTCTTCATAACCCTGTCTGACCATTTCCAGATAACTTCTGAGTTTAAATCACTTACTGCACAATTGCTGACAAAAATGTCATCATCGAAAGTGTCATCAGAAAGTGCTGCTACCAGGTTTAGGAATCAAATTCATCATTATTTTCTACAACAAATGGCAGCCGTCGAAGTTTATTCCTCTTCTGGTTGATCATCTCATTGACAGATCAACAACTTATATGTGAGCAACCCTGGACAACATTGTTTGAGTTGGACATGGGTCTAAACCCAGAAACAGGAAAAGAAGGTGGTGGTCACTGAAACGGAGAGGTCTGAAAGGTAAAGCATGTCAGAGGAAAGGTGGTTGTCCGTGCGGCTAGAAAGACAAATGAATGACCTCTGGCTCCTGATCAAACACTCAGGCGGAGTGAGAAATGACTTCCCCTCCTGTCTGATTCAGAATCACACTAAAGAAAATGACAAGGAGATGAAGGCACACTTCTCCTTTCATGAGTAGAAGGGAGATTTAATAAGACAGAAAATAGCCTGATTGGCTAAATGACACAGGAAGCAGGAAGTTATTAACATGGAGGCTCAGATCAATTGCGCTCTCTTTAAAATAATGTATCAGCCAGTTTGATTATTTATTTTTTACTAGTTTTGCCATCAGGAAGCATAATTTTTCTTGACAAAGACAAAAGCACAAACAAAGAGAAATCAGCTATGAAAAAGCTTGGCAAAAAGTTTATACATAAAAGATAAAGAAAAGGTGATTTGAAGCTACAGTGGTCATCCAACAGAAACATTCGTGTCATTCAGTGTCAAACAGCATGCTGTCACAGCGGTGCAATCCAACCGATACAATACAATCAAATGTCAGGAAATAAGCTGTGTGAGGGTATGTTGGTAACAAACATTCTGCAGAAAAACCATCAGGCAGGACAAGTTTTACAAGAGACCTTTTTGTACATCTGAAAATGAAAAACTGCATCAGACAAAGATAAGTCAGCACATTTTTATCAGTCTGAAGGGTTGTCCAGGGAGCGAAATTCAGGAAAATGGATGCTGAACTCATGAACTGTTAACAGTATTCCAGAAGCCTGCTCTAAATTCAGTTGACAGGAAGTAGGAGAGATTCCAACTTGAATCAGTTAAGTCTTTATCATGATCAAACAAACACTTCACCGCCCAGAATCGAAGGGGATCTCAGTAAAATGATGAACTTTGTTTGTGTCCAGGAAACATCTGGAATACTATTAAATTAAAAGCAATGTGCAAAAATTACCATCAACTGTTTCATCGGCAAGGGATGGGAAAGAAAACAAAAGAAAGGTCGAAATAAAGAATGAAAGTTCAAAAGAAAGGAAGGTCGAAATAGAGGGCAAAAGAAGAGTCAAAAGAAAGAAAAGACAACAGAATAAAGGTCAAAATGAAGAACAAAGGGAAGGTCAAAAGAAAGGATGAGAAAAAGAGGCCCAAATAGAAATAAAGGTAGAAAGAAAGAAAAAGTTAAAAAAGGGTCAAGACAAAGAAAATTGAAAAGAAAGAAAAAGAAAGCACGTCCTGTATGAGGTATATTGTGATTATTTGTTGATGTAAGCTAGAATTGACCATATTTGGTTGATCTTCCGCCATCAGAGGATCAAGCGTGTCCATCTCTGATGGGTCAAAGGGTCAAAACTGACAAAGATACGATCATGAAGCCATCAGTTCTGTGGAGTCCAGATGATGCAGAAAGTCCAGTATATGTCCTTCACTTACAAAGAAGCTGCTTCATACACACAAAGCTTGCAGTTTTCTGAAAGGTCAACCCTAACTTTACTGACAAATATAAAATAAGGCAACATAAAATCTGATAGCAAAAGTTATTTATGGGCACTGCTACACACTGAGAGCTGGCAGCATTATTACCATAAGTCTCATAATTTGCTATGAAATTCTAACATGTCACACAAAATCATTGAGATAAATAAATAAATAAATACACTTTATGAAAAAAAGAACAAATAAATTAAGTTCGCCTGAGTGATAGTCACAAAAATCTAAAATGTCAGCTAAAAGTGAACACACTCATCCAAGGCCTGTAGCATTATGGCAACATTATGGCACTTTCCGCTGAAGGTGGTCACTCTGTCCATTAAAATGAAGGAAAGAGACATTCCACATCATGATAGGGGGGGGCTCTGCAGGGCGGCCCTGTGCTATAAAACCTCCTCTGTCTTCCGAGTTTCACAGCTCCAACATCCTCAGGATTCTTCACTAACAGTCCATATGCTAAGAAATAACTATGGATGCACCTTCATATTTCAGATGAACCACTCCTTCTTACTTTCGTCAATGGTTTCGGTAAAGGCTGGGTCATTGACGATGATCGCTGCGTCAGCACAGTCTGCTGACTCTGCTCCCTTGGCCTCATTTGTGTGATATGAACCTTTATGACGGAACATGTGACGGATCACAATCACCATGATGCACAGAACAGTGAAGATAACCATGGAGATGATGCCTGGAAAAAGACATCGGAGGTTTATTCAGCAGACCTGCATATGACACTGCAAATTAATGTTCCACAGTCATTAATAGCTCAAAAGCATCAAATGTGCAGTGTGGTAGAATTACAAAAGACTATTTATTCATTGAAGCATCCGTGATTGAAAATAATTGTGCTTTTATTGTTAATCTTTTAAGAAAAATGTTTTGTTGTATTGTGTTAGCTCCTGGTTGTGAGGGTCAGTATTTGCATGCACAGCCTTCACTGTCTGTCTAAAATGGACCAAATGGATAGATATTACATCATACTGATATTAATATGTAGTTATTAGTTTCAGATTGATTGATCGTATATTAATAATTGTAATTGGTAAATGGACTGTACTTCTATAGCGCTTTTCCAGTCAAATGACTGCACAAACATTCACACACATTCACACTAGAGCTGGGTTTAAAAATTTGATTACTCGATTTAAATCGATTTAAAAATAAAAAATCCATAATCAATTCATAAAGCTCCAAGATTTTTTCGTTTTGGTTTGTTTTGTTTTGTTTAAAAAAGAAAGCATAATTTTATGTGGCCATTCTTTTTTACTGTAGGTTTCTGTTAACACTGTTTTCTGTTTAACATGTAACATTGGTTATTTTCACAAATAAATGTACAGTTTTGTATGTGACGTGCCAGTGCCTCTGGACATTTTTTAATGAAAACATGAATAGTAAATGTATATAAAATACACATTTTTTGAAAGGTTGTTTCAGCGTTTCATAAAAATTACCATCTGTGAATGTCTAATATTCATGAAATATTGATGTGACATGAATGTTAGAAGATGAACTGATATGGAATCGAATTGAAATTAATCGAAATAGAATCAATTTTTGCTCTTGTGAATCGAATCAAATCAATTCAGGAAATTAGGAGTGATGCCCAGCCCTAATTCACACAGCACTTATATTGTATCATACTGAGTGCTCTCTATACACAGTCATACTCCCGGTAAGCACATCGGGGGGCATGGCAGGGTTCAGTATCTTGCCTGAGGACACTGGGGGCGTGGACACTTAATGATAATTACTGATGTAACTACACTAGTACAACAATACTAAAAATGGTGATATCATATCTGGGCTATTGTCATACTGAAAGCATATTTAAAGTGATCAGACTTTACAAGTGTTGTGATGAAGCATCATATGGGATGCTGTAGATTTGAATCTTTATCCAGGGCAGGGACATGTCTTGGAGTAATTTTTTGACTGTAAAGCTGTGAGAGCTCTGACAACTGGGACTATGAACCCTCTTTGTCATAATATTTTCAGTGTTTTATGTTGGTCAAACATTTTTACAAGACTGTTTTAGACAACAGCTGAGAATTAAAGCAGATTTACCTCCGATAATGGCAGAGTTGCGATTCACACCATCGCTGCCAGTCTTTTCTTCTTTAAAGGGGAAAACAGCTCCAGCTGGAACAAACAAACATTTAGGATTATTTAAGTATGGTTTAATATTTCTCACACTCTGTGTGTGTGTCTACAAGTGAGAGAGAAATAAATTGTCTACCAGCTTCTATGTGCCACGGGTCATTAACAGATGCCATTGGTGAGATGGTGAGTGGGGAGGCTCCACAGTTGGATGGGACTAGAATCCCGTGGGTGTTGACCGGTGCCGACATCCCCAAGCGCAGAGCAGCTTTCAGAGGTGCCACACTGTTCAGCTGAACTCTGGACAGGCATCCCACAAAGCCCGGTGTGTTGTAGCGCTCAATCAGGATGGGGTCGATCTGTCCGGTTTCTACAGGAAATACACCATTTCTGACAGGTTTGGACTAAAGCAAAGAAAACACCTCTTTCCATAAACAGCCACCTTCTGTGTACCTTTAAGGATGTACCAGCAAAGTTTAGCTATGTTCCATGTTCAAAAGAGTCATATTTTGAACAGAAAATCTAAAATGTTTTGGGGGAAAAAATTGGGGGGAAAAATCACAACTCAGGTTGTTTGAAGGTAGATTCTGTTGTGATTCTGCTTTTTAGGAAAGGACACCGTGTCAGTGCAATGATATGAGAGGTAAGGATGAAGAGAGGATCAACAATCAGCAAAAATACATTCTACATCTAGAAGTGTCCAGCTGTTACACTGGCCTTTTTTTGGAACTGACTTGCAGTCAATATGTAATCATAATTTTAGTTTCAATATGTAATTAAATCTCTACCAAACATTGGATGTTTGTTTGGATTCTTCAAACCTTTAAAAAGTGTCTCTGAGGCTTATCTCCCTGTTTGAATCCTTCACACAGCATGTCAATATTTTCAAGTAAAAATGAGTTGATGCAGCGTTAAAAACAGATTTAAAAACACAAACGAAATCCTGGCTGCAGCCTTTGATGCATATTGAAGTGCAGAAATGACAACTTTAAATGCATACACATGGATTTATTTTTGCACACATCTATATACATACAGACGTGGACGTAGACATATAGATCTAAAAGCCTTGTTTCACTCTGCCAAACATAAAATCCTCTTAGACCGATGAGGGAATTGGGTGGGAATATCTAGTCTGGTCATGAATTGATTTGAATACTACTAAGGACAGGGGCTAGACTGGCAAGCGCGCATGACTTTCACCCGGGTGGTTGTGGGATCGATCCCCACCCGGGCCCTCTGGTCGTCCTGCCACTATCTGGCGTTGTCGGTAGGGTCCATGTCCAGCCTTAATGGTCCATGGATTCCGAACTTGTCGCATGTGCGTAAAGCACGAGGACGTGCTACCTCGTAACAACTGGTAACCGTTGATCCACTCAAACATAGGTGACATTGGAAGCTCCCCAAGGCTCAATGTCGGGCCTCCATTGTTCAGTATCTATTACATGCTTCCAGTGGATCATGAAAACAAAACAGATATTATGCTGACGACATTCAGCTCTACAATACTGCCTCACTGGGGAGTCAGGTACCACACAATGCTTTAGTTTGTGTCTCGGTTAAATAAAAGAGTCTGATCCAGACCTGGAGAGTCTTGGAAAACCTGAAGTTTTATCTAGACCCAAGATCCAGTAAATGAGGTCTGAAATCATGTTTAAATCTAAATGTATATTTGTATGAAATGGCTTTTGGAAAGAAACTGTAGGTTTTCATTTTACAGACAAAAGTTGAATCTTAATGAAGGATTCAAATGAAGTCACCTACAATTCCTCAGAAGAGTAAATACACACTGTCAATACTTACCAAAGACCTTTCCAAGAAATATACTTTTGACTAGGTTGAAGTGTGTGTCGGATGCCTCAGGCAGGATGTGTGTGGACAGAGGGTAGTGGTCAAGCTGGAAAACACCAACAGAAGAAATAAAAAATATCATATAAATCGATAAATAAGGATTTAAATGTGCTGTTTTGAGAAAAGGTGATATTTCTTTCACCTGAGGACACTGAAGCATTTCCTAACAACATGTTTCACCATCCAGATTAATTCCAAGCTGTTTTCACTCATCTGTGATACATATGGAACTTTTTCTAACAAAAAGAATTCTCTTTATTTAAAAAGGTTCCAATAGGAACACTTATTCTTACAGAGAGCCCATGAAAAACCCTTGATGGTACCTTGTAATACCTTGTAATTTCAGACGCAAACGGTTCAGGGTAGAGCCTATACTTTAATATTTTTGACATGTCATAAGTAATACATGGTACACACACAAATAAGAATGTTCACTTTTTCCTGTAATTTTGTAACAGGTCCGAACAAAGACTTCAGATTTAAAACATTAGACTTCTCTAAGCAGTTTTTCTTAGGTTGGACCATTAAAGGTTAAAGCAAACAGCTTGAATCAGAATGTCTGAATGGTTCTCATGCATATGATGAAATCTGTATTTGTGGAACTGGAGAGTTTATTTCATCATGTACAGTGTCACATCTAAAGGAACAACATATGCAGGACATGTGGTAAACAATTTTCCACTTAATCCCGTTAAAAACTGCATAAGAGATTTCATCTACCAAAGGGACTAAATGGGTGAAATTGTACAGTTGTCTAAATGATCAAAAGCCTCACATTATGAGAATCTCAATCATAATGGTAAACATTCTGAAGGCATCCTAGTGTAGTCTTCTGGGTTGGTCTTCAGTGAAGACGGAGTATTCTGACCTACTGACTTTGTGAATCTGATGGGAGCAGTACATCTGTAAAAGCTGTCAAAAATAATTTTTTTAAGGTATTTACTAAATTATGTAATTACAGTAACAAATTAAATCATATTTTATTTATATTGGACCTTTCATACAAAAAGCAACAAGAAGTGCTTCACAAGTTAAAAACAACTGAAAAAAGTCATAGATATATATAAAATAAAATAAAAAAAACCCCAACAAAACAAAAAAAAACACCATGGGTCTCTCTCTCTCTGACATACACACACACCCACACACATACAGACACCCGTTAAGCCCATTTATAGAAACTTTCAGAGTATATAGTCTGTCTCCTCAACTGCAGTAAAAAATACCTTAAAACTAAACTAAAAAAAAAAAAAAGATAAACAAATGAACACCTGTCTTGGCGCTACTGGGAGGAAACAATATGGGGATCCATTCACACCAGAAGCCAACTGATCCATGGCAGCACAACGTGCCACCAATTAGACACCCCCGAACCACACCACCACCACAAGGCCATAATGTTTAGGGCCACCCAGAGAAGGAGCCACCCCATGATATACCCCACAGACAGCACAGGCATTACTCCCAGCGTGAAGAATCCCCATGAGCAAAGTTAGCTACATTAGCTACAACAGATAAGAACAATAAAAGTATAAAGTAAATATAAGACTCCTAAAATAAACATGGAAACAAAAAAGTAAACTTCAGTAAAAATAAAAACAAATGATAAAGAGATAAAACTTAACAAGTGGATAGAAAGAGAATGATAATAACAGTAAAACTATGTTTACAAAAACACGAAAAACAAAACGAACATAAAATATCATTTTAAAGCGATGTTTTTAAGATGATAAAATCCTGTCTGTTACATTTCTGTGTGGAATAAAAATCCGCTTAGAATCAAAAAGAACACCCAGTTTTCTCACACACTGAGAAGGTTTAAAGTTATGCAATTTGCATGAAATGATCTTTATCTTGTCTTAAGGACAGATGGTTAAAACTTCAGCCTTGTCCTGGTGGAGCTGTAAGAAATTCTCTGCCATCCATGACTTTAAATCTAAAATACAGTTTATAAGGCTCAAAAGCTGCACTAAGATCCAGCAGAACCAGGACAGAAAGTTTCTGTGCCTCAAAGTTACACCTGAGTTCATTGGCAGTCATTAAAAGAGCCGTCTCAGTACTGTGGTTCGTCCTATAGATTGATATTCCTCTAAAATATTGTGTTCATTCAGAAAGTTGTGTAACTGAATAAAAACAACCTTTTTCTGTAATCTAACTTGAAAATGGTAAGCTGTACACAGGTTGTTATCCAGGATGTTATAATCTAAACTACCTCACCACCACCGTCTTAAAGGCAGATGGGAAGACACCCGTCCGAAGAAAGCAATTCACAATGTTTAAAAGCTCAGGCTCAAAAAATACCATGAAATCTTTTTTAATGAATTGAGAGAAAACTCAACCAAGCATCTCTGCATCAATCAGGTCAAAACTCTCCAGTGTTTCCTCTGATAATAGCAATGCTTCAGATCTGTTAAAATGAACATGTTGTTGAGATGAAAGGTTGGATCTAATAGCACTGACTTTGCTTCTGAAGTTGTCAGCTAAATCCTCACATACAGTGCGTGATGCTGGCAAGGAGGACGTGTTTATATTTGTGTTTATAAACATGTCGATAGTCTTAAAAAGAAATTTAGGATTGTTTTTATTGTCTGTAATAATTTTGAAAAATTATTTGTTCTTGCCTGTTACTATTCTATTGTAATTTTTGAGATGTTCCTTAAAAAATTCTAGATGAATAGTTAAATTCGTTCTCCTCCATTTCCTCTCTGTATTTCTGCAACTTCTTTTAAGATGCTTAATTTCCTTATATCTCCATGGCAGTGTTTGTTTAAATCATATTGTTTTAGTTTTAACTGAGGCTACAAAGGTTCATTACTGATTTTACTTTGATGTTAAAATGATCCACAATAAAATCACATGATGCAGGTAAAACATGAGGAGGAGGTTGTTTAAAATTCTCAATAATATTTGCAGCAGAAATAATATATCGCTTCCTCAGCGCTTATATGCTATCCTGGGTCCCACTTATTGAAATCTTGGCCATATACCCACCCCAAGACTACATCCCAAAGTAGTCTCTGTTAGCCTAGGTAGCCTTGGTAGACTACCTTGGGTTTAGTCTTGGTAGCCTTGGTGCGGGTAATCTTAGGCTGAATCCCATTTCACCTAGGAAGTAGACCTAGGCTTGATTCCCTGGCCATGAAACTGAAGTGGGCCCCTTAGCAAGGCCCTTAAAGGAATACTCCGCCCTCAGAATGATGTGCTTTCATTTGTTTACTCACTCTCATGCTGATTGAGACTTTGGAACACTTTCTTTATATTCATCGTGTAGCCGGAGATATCGGGAGGTTTACATCTTATTTTCCTGCGGCTACAACGATGCTAAATAGAGCCCGGTGAAAAAAGTCCACAAAATCTTGTCAATATGCCTCCATACTGCTCGTCCAATGCAGTCCGCGGGTCCTGTGTGGGAAGCGTCCACAATTTACTCGAAAAGGCATCATTTAGTATATTTTTAGAGCCTAAACCATGGCCCAAACCGTTAGC
>JAVQJG010215400.1:0-11323 GCA_036024015.1 Craterocephalus amniculus
TCTTGTGAATGTTTATTACTGTCAGTTATGTGTTGCCAATGTCTGATCTAAAGCTCAACACACATAAAAAAAGCTACAACCGAGTGTGAAGCAAAACTGCAGTTTCCTGTGAGAAGAAACTCAAAACATCATACATAACCCAGAAATATGCTCGCTTTACCTGTATATATATTTTAAACATCTGCTGATCATCATAATGCAGTTACTTTTAACTTCCTGTACAAACCACAGGTTTGCATCTGTCACACACAAAACACACTCCCCCTTGTGGAGACACCGCAACCCATTAAACTTGAATGGCTGGTTGAGATAATTTGCATCCATATAAGTTCAGCACATTTCCTCACGGATGCACTCAAAGCAGCTTATATTTAAATAATTTTAGGGAGTATGCTGCTTAAACCTGGTTATCACCCCATTTTGAACTCAGTCAGCCTATTTTAGGTTGTTTTTTTTCTATAATTGTGCTGTCACTCAGGTACTTCCTCGGAGTCTGTGAACTTGAGAGGCAATTGCTTCTTTAAAGAGGAAGAGATGAGTCACTGAAGTCTGTCCTTTATTTTACACATGAAATCTGGTTCATCTGGAAACCGGCCAATGAAATTAAGCTCCGGGGGAGAAAAAACACCGATCGCGCATATCTTCCGCGTGTCTTTGCCTTATCTCTGGATGTAGCGATGCCTTTGACTTATATGGATGCAGCCTGTTACCCCGCCGCCTGACAGTTCAGTCCCAAAATAAACGGAGAGGACACAGCTGAGCCCCGCTCCGCGCCGCGCGCTGCTCCGCCGCCGTCCACGCGCGGGGAAGAGGGGGGCAAACTGGAGAAATAAATCTACCACTACAATGACTAAATTCAGCTATTCCGACTATTTATCCCAGTTTCGTAACGCGGGGAGTAAGTGTAATCGTGTTTTGTCGTTGCTGCGGGGTGAGAACAGGAGAGGAGACCATCAGGCCGAAGGAGCGTCAGAGCCGGAGTGAGTCTTTGTTGTTGCTTTTCACGGAGGCTGCACAATGTGTGCGTTTCTAAGTGTGTTTGGAGGGGGGTCCTGTGTGAAACTAAGGTCTTTTATGTAAACATACAAAACTAAAAATCGGACAGAATATTTAAAACGATCAAACCAGATCTTATAAATGAGCATAAAGGTTCCATTTGAGATGTATTTGACTTAAAACGCTTCTTCACTTTTCACCCCTCCTTTCCAGGAATGTTGACCCGGTGCTCTTTGCCATCAGGAGAGGAGATGTGGAGGCTATTAATGATCTGGCAACGTCCTCTTCTCACAGCCTGCTGAAGGAGAACAAAGATGGGTGGATTCCTTTGCATGATGCTGCCTACTGTGGACAGACTGAGTGCTTGAAGACTCTTTTGAGAGGTAATGGCATTCAAAACATAAATAATGCTCTGGGAGAGGAAAACCATTAGGCAAGGTTTTTGGCACATTTTCAAATTACTAAGCGAGTCACCCAGCTGGTTTGTGTGGTCTGTCTCCTTTATGTGCTCCAGTCCATCCAGGTTCAGTTGACAAGCGAACATTGCAGGAACAGACGGCGCTGCTACTCGCTGTGTCATGTGAACACTTGTCTAGTGTGCGGTGCCTTCTGGAGTCAGGCGCTGACCCCGACATCTGCAGCAATAACAAAGAAACCCCTTTGTATAAAGGTACAGCTGTGAAGTTCTTATAATTAGCATGATATGTATCATATGTATGGCATAGAAATGAGATTATCTTCTCTGTTTCTGCAGCATGTAAAATGGAAAATGTTGACCTGGTGAACCTCATTCTCTCATATGGCGCCACTGTGAACCAGCGGTGTGCACAGGGCTGGACAGCCCTCCACCAGGCTGTTTCCAGGAACAACACAGAGATCTGTGAGATACTAATAAGAGCTGGGGCCACAATCAATCCAGCTAATACCTACAGCATTACACCACTCATTGTAGCAGCTCAGGGAGGACAGATGAGGGTACTCTGTTACTTGATTGATAAAGGTATTTGTAAAAAAAAAAGAAAAAAACTTACATAGGATTTTCAAACCCTGGATTTCTGTGGCATAAAAACAAATCCCGGCTTTTCAGGTGCGGATGTGAACATGCAGACCTGTGATGGCATGACGGCTCTGCATGAAGCTTGTAAAAACAACCACAAGGAAGTTGTAGCTTTATTGTTGGCTAAAAATGCAGATGCCAACAAACCTACTAACTTGGGACTGCTTCCTCTACATCTCGCTGCCCAGTATGGACACCATGAGTAAGTTAAGATATATAACTGGTTTAGTGATTATCATTAGGATAAAAAACACTGCTCAATAATCAGCATTTGAATTTGAGAGTTGGTGCTAAAAATACATTTCTACATTGTTTGTTTTCATTTGCTTATTTCTATAAACGTCACTGCTTTGTGTTCAGGATTGTGTCCATGCTCGTCTCGGTGACAAGTCGAGCCCGGCTCCGGCACAGCTGGATCAGCCCCCTCCACCTGGCAGCAGAGCACAACAGACACACAGTGGCAGCTGTGTTGCTGAGGACAGGTGCAGACGTAAATGCCACTCTGGCCCACAGCCACTCCGTCCAGTATGCTGATCAACGAGCCACTGCGCTCTACTTTGCCATCGCCAACGGCAGCACCAAAACAGCCGAGGTGTTACTGAACGCTGGTGCCAGTCTGAGCCTGGACCCCGTCAGTCCTCTGCTGATGGCTGTACGTCAGGGCTGCATCAGCACCGTGTCCTTGCTTCTGGAGCGAGGGGCAGATGTCAACACCAGAATCCCATCTTATCCTACAACATTCCCAGCTCTTGTTGCCCTCTGCATGAATAACCTGCCTCTCTTCAAGTTCCTTTTGAACAACGGCTGTGATGCCTTCTCCTGTTTTACCTGTACTTATGGCAGAGCCCCTCATCCTCATCCAGTCAGACCCAATATAAGAACTGCTGTTAATGGACATGTTTTCCAGAATGACAGTATGCTCCTTTCAAACTGTAACGAGCCTCCGGAAAGGGCGACCCAGGTGTGCAAGAGGAGCAATAACAGCCACAAATTTCATTTAAACTTAGATTGTTTTTGAGCTTTTGAGGTAATGTAGATTTTTCTTATTTCTCATCCTCAGTTCTGTGAGTGGATCTCGACCCCAGTTATGTGTAAATGGGCTGGACCAATCATAGACTTGCTGCTGGAGCATGTAGGCCCCGTTCAGCTGTGCAGCAAGCTCACACAGCTACTCGACAGCAGAGAGGAGTGGCATACTATTAAAAGGAAGACATGTAAGTGTCGGATAAGAAGCACAGCACGCACTTAAATCTGTACAAGAAAACACGCTTCTTTCAGTCACTCTTCCTCATGCAAATAGAGTTAAATATTCAAGTGAGCATCCTCCTTATCTTCTGTCTCATCTTTCAGTGTCACCACGTCCACTGCTGCACCTCTGCAGATTAAGGATTCGGAGCCAGATGGGGAGAGACAGACTGAGATCTGTTATAAGCTTACCTCTGCCAAACAGACTCATCGAATACGTGAACCTGACTGATGGACTTTAAGATGAACCTCAAGCAATATGGTCCTCATATGACTGAATTTATTTTTATTATTCTTTTTTTAGCTGTCTTTGATGTCTTGAATGTGTAAGTGGTCTTCTCATATAAATATCTATTTATAATACACGTGATGTGACATGAGACTCTTTAATCTGTCATACTGCTTTTTTCTTTTTTATAGAAACCTACAAAAATGTTTTTTTTTTAATCTAATGCTCAAAAAGCTCTTTAGGAAAGTTGAATTGTTTATTTAAAAAATCAAGTCAATGTGTCAAATGCAGCTATCAATAATTACTGAGACAAAAAGGTGATTTTCATAGTTGAAAGAGGAAACTAAGACAGGATGTTTGAATTCATGTGCATGACTTCTTTTTGTACCTAAAAAAAGAATAGTTGTTCTGAAAACTGAGAAACCTTTTAACTTACTGTCAATTTTTAGATAGCAGACTTTTGACAGGAGCATGAAAGGGAAGCAGGTGAATTTATTGAACAAGTGCAATTTAGTCCTTTAGATTCAAATGACAAAAATAGATGCAGTATTCCAGTAAGTGCTTGAGAAAGAGTCTTTTTAAATTGCCAAAAGAGGAAGATGCTGTCTAAACCAAATGAACATCATTAGTCCTATTAACATGGTCTTGTGTGGTGACTTTGGCTGATTAAATGAATCCGAAAACACTGAAAATTGGTGACTGAGCTGTTGGCTTGGTCGGTATGGGTTTGACCACAACGTGTGTGTGAATTTTCTGTCCAAAAGGATGCTCATATCTCTCAGACGCAGTCCCCGCCGCCTTACTCCACAGTCCCAGTGGCGGATGTGGGACAACAATGTGACTGTGGAGGACCTGGTGTCCGTGGTACTGGAAGGGACAGCAGCCGCAGACACCCACTGAGTGGTGGGAGGTCAGATCCAGTTTCAGCTTCTCTTTATCCGTAGAGCTGCGCCGACTGGACGCAGACATCATGGCCTTTGCGTCGTCATCATGACTCCTTTTCCTCTTTTCACCTTCACTGCCCTCAGATGGGCCCGCTGGGTTTCTTTTCAATCCCAAATATGGAATCTCTCTTTTAGGGTTGGTGAGTTTAGGCTCCTCCCAAAATGAAGCTGGAAGTTGGCGTTTCCTCATGGGCACCTGCTCCACTACGCTCCCCACGTTTTCAACATCTTGCGCATCAGAGGTGCCCTTGCCTGGCACCGACGCACCCTGATGGACGGCCCCTGCCGCTTTCGCGCACTTGTAGTCCACAGATCTGTGCGCGTTGCACCTTGGGACTCTGGAGTACTTTTGAGAGAAGCGTTTAAGTTGTTTCTGCAGATATTTCCGGTGATCCACGGAGCGCCTGCACGGAGCGGACTTATCCAGGGCCGCCTTGATGTCGCATGATGCCAAATTTACAAAATTAAGCAACGTCTTGACTTCACTGTCTGCATTCGCCATTTTTCCTGTATTAATCTTTACTCAATCCATTTTTTTCAAAGTTTATGTTAGATAATCCACCGCCGAGATCTGAAAAGTTGACAAAATTTAGACATTGCGTTATTGGGCGCAAGAGAAATTCTTCGATAAAAATCTGAAATTAATGCTATAATTATTTCTTAGGCTAATTGCTTTTTTTTTTTACTCACCACTATGGGTCCGGATTTCCCAAAAGACTCGTCCAAGAACAAACTTCCCTCTGGACTGTTGGGCACTTCAACAAGTTGAATGAATATAAACTCCTTGTAGTTATGGTGCTTTCCTTGAACCAATCAGCGACCCCAGGCCCCTCACAATGCTCCCCAATCAGCCTCCAAGCGCCCTGGTATCAAATTCTTCACCAGTGCAAATTGTTGTCATGGATATCTGGAAAAATCCGCCAAGGGATTTCAATATTTCCCTTACGTTGCGGTTGAAAAACATATAAAATAAATAATAAAAATCAATTTTAAAAAAACAAACAATAGACCTACGTTTAAATTGACAAAAGTGAACACTAAAATATACTTTGTGGTTTCATATCAGTGCTTAAAGTAGAAGTTTAACACTGATACCGTGTCCTCCCAAAGAGTGATGTCAGCTGTGAGATTTGGTGAGAGTGGGGGGGGCGCATAACCATGGAAAGGGGCTTGAACGCTCAAGAATCTTGTCTTTCTGTTTGCCCCCTCAATCGAGCGACACAAAGGCTGAATTACTCATTCAAACCTCGCGGGACAAAGGCAAAGGAGCTGGATAGCACTCCTGCATTTGTAGTCAAACATTTAGAGACTTAAATCGAGTCGTCATGAAGGAGAAAGAGTCGGACAAAGCCCATAGAATTGCCATCAGCAAACATTTTCCTGTGTCATATTATGGGGTCTCCATGGCTCCCTCTGGCCCGCGGACAATAGCACAAGTTTGCACACTCGAATACTGTCACCCTGCCAACGGCAACAAGGGCCCAAAACAGGACAATCCCCGGAGAAAGCATGGGCTCCGTGGGGAAGGTTGCAATAGAGGAGCAAAATGGGACTTGTGAAATGCTAATTGAGCTTCATCCCCTTATGAAGTGGGAAAAGAGTAGGCCTACCTATCGTTCTACTGAAGCAGAGCAGCAAGAAATGAGATGTGAGGGAGCAGTTTCTCTGGTAATGCCTCACGCATGCTGGACCAGGAGAGAGATTTGTGTGGAAGTATATGCAGCCTCTGTCAAGACTAAATGCCATTTATTCCAAGCAAACTCCGGGCTACATGACTGACTGGCTCATTCCGTTAGTGAGGGGTTGTGGAAGTGAGAACGCTGCATGTCTTTATGTGCCCTGGCTGGGTCTATCACTTTCAGGAGGTGCATCACTCTTGTTAGGGTGAGGCAATGGGACCCTATTGTCCCCATCTCCTCTTCTTCCCCTCACCTCTCTGTTCAGCTGAAAAGGCAAATTAACAATGGGACTCCCCTTACTCAGGCCTGTCACCCTACTCCTGAGCTTTTGAAGTGAAGAAGAATGAGGGAAAGAAAGAGGAAGCATATGTGGCATCTACAAATGGAGGATGGTAGATGTGATATTTGTAGATTGCTTTAATATATTTAGTATGATGAATTAACAAATTAACATGGTTAATTGGTTTCTATAGGTTCCGTGTATTTTAATGAATGAAAATTATACTTAAACAAGTAACAGCTGCATTTAAATGTATTTGTATATTGGGCATGCAAAATGTTCTTTAACAATACTGCAAGCAGAGGGTGCCTTTGGCCTCTGCTCATAACCAGTGATGTTACAGACTACTTATTTATTCTTGTCATGTTTTGGGGAATATATTTAGACGAAGGCCAGAGCTGTGATATGAGTCAAATCTGACAGTCTTGATACCTTGGCAGAACAGTTCATGAGACATCCATTGTTATTATTTTCTCAGGAGAAGTGTGCTTTTTCTGTCACCTTATCTCTTCTATGTTCAATAATCACAATAAGATAAGGCTGGGTTGACCCCAGGGAGGAAATGAAATGCTACAGCAGCACAACATACAAACCAAATGCAGATATTGGAAAGCTTGAAATAGAGAAAAACATACAAGCAATTTTAGAAAGTCAAACAATAAGTAAAAGGTAAGTCTTTTATGCAGAGATTCATTCAGAAATATTGTAGTTCAAACTCAACTTGAAATCCAAACAAAGGAGAATTGTCCTTCTGCATGAAATGTCTATAAATTCATACAAAGACAAAGAGGATTCAGTTGGTAGATTCATTTTTAGAGTTTACTTTATTTATCATAAACATGGATAAAAAGCAATTTATAGATTAGAGACAGGATGTCTGCCATTTTATCAATGGCCTGCCAGAGATATTTTAAATGGTCTCACTTCCACCACAACACACACTGCAGGTCTGCCAAGTATACTTGATGTCAGACCTTTGAAGACTAAATTTAAAGCATAATTTGCAGAATAATGAAAGGATGTATTTTAGGCCAAGGCGTTATTCTGTCCCAACCACAAAACCTACTACTTTTTGTATTAAAAATTGAGACCGTTTTGCATCTTAATAAAAACCGAACAGCTGAAACGGAACTAGAGTAAACAACGGCGTATGCGACTCTTGTAGGATGTAAAAAGTGGCTTTCGTGGCAAAATGTCTTAGATATGGAAACTGAAAACAAACACACACACATCCATCTCAAGATGTTTGGCTTATAAGGCAGCATGAACTGCTGCCATCACATACTGATATCAAAGATGAGTTAACCCATGTGTTGCAAGACTTTTCCACTAGATGGCACTGTACTTCCGCTTTGCAACCCACCAAACATTCACATGTACAGAGGGGTCCAAAAAATACACTGTTATAAATGAGGAGAAACAGTTAAGAAAACAGTAGTTGAGCTAATTTTAGCTTAACATTACGGTTCTGTAAATAAATAAAGGATCTAAAGTCTATTTTTCTTTTGATGCAAATGCTATTTAAAAGGCTCTGTTTTCTAAGAGATGTAGATTAAGTATCCTGGCAAGAATGATAACACTGAAAGACCACAGTAATTATATTAAAAGGTTTTCTTATCAGAGTTTAAGGGGCTGTGATGTATGCTGTGGCAGATCGCTGCTTGTTGGAATGAAGTGAGGTAGCAGGAAGGAAATAGGAGGATGTAGTGCTTTCCCCTTGTCAGATAATCAATATTGGGACAGACTGTGGGAGAGGATGGACGAGCTGGAGCTGCTGGGCAGGCTATATGCCAAATGAAGGCTTGTTGTATCCTTCAAAAACTCTAACGAAAAAATCTCTCCAATGGACTGTGCAGATGCAGTTTAACCATGGCTATGGATTTTCCACTCTAAAAGTCATCCACAGCTCTTTGTATGAGCTCATCCCATTACTGTCTGTGAAGTGCTTTTTGATATGTGATAAATGCTCAGCTGCAACAAAATGCTTTGGGGCTGGTTGCTGAATCCACTGATCTTAATCGAAAGTTGTTTGAATAGTCGTCTGAGATGTAATTCTTTGTTATTTGGGATAAGCAGGCCGTGTAACAACGAAAGAACAAGTCACAATGATAGCAGATTTATGAAATATGAAGATGCGATGAAACCGACCGTCAGGCCGGCTGGACAGCTGGTTTGTCCACAGATCAATTCCATTTAATTGCAAAACTTCTTGAGTTCAGGTACAAGCTCTGTTCAAGTGCTTCCTTCAAGAAGGCACTGTCAATTTTCTGTCAGCTGCAGCAATTAAAGAGCTTTTAAGAGAAAGAAATCCTATCTCACTATTAAATGCTGCAAAGATATCATCAGGTTTCTCGGTAGATGTTGGGTTTTCAATGATAGAAAGGAGCTGATTCGCACAAAAAGCTTGGAACTTGAAAAAAGTTGGCATCCTTTTGTCAGCTCATCACTTAATCAATTATTTTCTCAGCTCTAAAGCTGTTATCAGTGAAGTTAAGCATTGCTGGCAAATTAAATCCTTTAATACAGCCAGAACACTGCACCAAAAAGAAAAAAAAATCCCTTCCCCATTAACTCGTCTCCACTATTGTAATAAGAGACACCAGGATGCTCACTGAGGCTTTATTCACACTGTCAATCAGCCATTTGAATGTCACGTTGGCTCTCTGGTACCACCATGCATGACTCTGAGCTAATTTCATAACTGTGGCCAGTGAAGACCACCAACAACATTATGCAACTCTGCTCTTAAAAACTACCCATTGTTGTCTAATTCTTTGCACTCTGCCCCACAGCATCACCTCTTACAACCTTTAACCAGTAGCCTATATTATGATTATAAAATGCTCATCAAACCAAAATAAAATCTTATAACTGTCTGAGTTGTGGCGCATTAGCAGCAAATGCCAGCTTCCATCAGGATTGTTTATGTCAGCCTACTTTGGGACACTGGAGCAGCAGAGAGAGTTCTAGCAGGCAAACGTGGGTATGGAAGGGCTTTTCAGTCGGTAGGCGTCTCGCGCTCTCTCTCCACTTGACTTTAATTCGGTCTAGTACGCGTCATCCTTACGGACTCGCCTCCACACTTTGTGGGCTATACTTTCTGCTTGGACCTCTTTGTGTATTTATGCATAAATAATAATAATCAAACGTAAAAAAAAAAAACAAGCAAACAAAGCAAAACAAACATACCCCCGTGCTGATATTACCAACGCCTTCGTAACCACATGACCTCCCCGCTGTGTTTTGGAAAAGAGGGGGGGACTTTCTGAGAAGCGGAGGGTGAATTTGTTGTGAGCACACGCTGTCAGGACGAGCTGATGTGAGCGCTGCATCAAGTGCGCGGCGGTGATGCTCCCGTATAAAACAGTCCGCTGTATTTTGGCACAGAGGGGGATGCATCACTTTAACCCACGGCTCTGTCCTCCGGACTCGCCCATACAGAATTCAGCCTAGATAAGTTGAGGGGATGTGTGATGCCATTGCGAGGAATCCTACCGCACGATATCCCTGAGGATCTCTCCCTGTTCGTTTTATTTTTTTTATCATTTCCTTCAACTTCGATGGCTTGAGTGGCCCATTTGCACTCATGCTCGCAGCCGAGGAGGGATGTAAGGTACGGGCCATCTACCGCCCTCACGTTGCACGGTCGCTATCTGAGTGCCAGAGACAAAAAAAGAAACTACTTTCGAGATGTGAATTATCGAGATTTGCTACTCATTCCACCGGCTCGCCTGTCTTATGCCATCGAGAACGGGATTTCAAGAGGAAACTGATTGTGGCATAAACTATTTCTGGAGACGCCTGTCACAGATTTCGCCGCCGAACTGGATAGGGTGGATGGTTATTTCCCAAACAATTCAAGCCTATGTATACTGCATTCATTTGCTGGAAACGCTGCCTAGTGTCTTCAGAAACAGCGCAAGAGGAATGCTGGTCCAAGATCTAATGCCATTTACTTTAAGTTTTTGGCCTTTTTTCTTCGGTCATTGCCTTCTCTCACTGTTTTTACTCTCATGCCAGGTAAGCATCACCAGGTTACACGCATGCAACTGAAGTTTGATTTACTGATGTGTGGAACTTGTAGTCGTGTAGGTGATCATCTACAGTTAATTTACTTTTTTTCTTCTAATGAGTTGGCTCCAGATGTTGGGGCCACCCCTGTGGGGGCACACCTGTGTTTATGCGATGCTGTCAGCCATGCATGCGCTGTGAGTTCCCAGTAAAGCATGAGAAATACCGCTATGCACAAGTGCGCACATACTGGAGGCTCTCAGCTCCTCTTGTAGTGGGAACATGGAGTAGCCAATTGTGTTTTTATGATAACAACATTCCCACCAGGATCCCTGCAGTAGGCATATGTTAGTGATGAGTATTCTAACCTTTGCCCTGCGCTGCTGCCCACAGATAGTGGTGAGCTGTTGTTCACACACAGGCAGTGTTGCCAGGGTCCATGTGTAATGTGATCTGCTTGAGTTTCCAAGTCCACCCACGCACACTCCTCGGGGCAGCCTGCTGCCCACTCTGCTGGTGGGTGGTTTCTTACAGGGAGCGGGCTTGCAGACGTGCTACTATTCTGCATGTAGTACACAAAGCAGCAGCCCCAGTGACAGCAACGCTGGAGCTGTGATGTGAAAAGAATGCTGAGAGAATACCCACGTAGCTCCCTAACCAAGAGACCTCTGAGTGTTTGAACATGACTGTTTGTGCTGCAGTTATTGTGCTGATGCTGATTTTGAGTAATGCAATCTCGGGGGGGGGGGGGGGGGGGGGGGGGGGGGGGGGGGGGGGGGGCGGGGGGGGGCGGGGGGGGGGGGCGGGGGGTGGGGGGGGGGGGGGGGGGGGGGGGGGGGGTGCTGGGGGGGGGGGGGGGGGGGTGGGGGGGTGGCGGGGGGG